>CATIWQ010098446.1:0-38294 GCA_949673415.1 Euphorbia schlechtendalii | reverse complement strand
AAAATATTATTTAAATAAGGTATGGTGAATTTATTTACACAATACACTAAATAAATAAAGTAAATAGGTAATTTAAAACTAAGTAAAAATTTTATATAGATATTATAAAAGAAATATAATACAAATATATATCAAATAAGTCTTGTAGTTGAATGGTAGGCATAATGAATAATAAGCTGAGGGTTATGAGTTCGATTCCTACCTATTGCAAGAAATTTAAAAACATTATTTTGAACAAGAATAAGTGAACCGGCCGGTTGGAGCAACCGGTTCCCGGTTCGACCGGGTCAGACCGGCCGGTTCAACTGGTCAACGTCTGGTCTTTGACCAGACGTTGAACCGGGTGAAAACCGACCGGACCAGTGGACGGTTCCGGTCCGACCGACCGGTCCGGTCCGGTTTTCAAAACCATGTTTAAAACAACAAAAAAAAACTCATTTGTGTATATTAAAATTCTGAAGCCACGCTCAAAAAATGCATTTTTAAAACTAGAGTTAATTACGAAATGAAGTACTTTTCCAACATCTGGAATCTGGATTTCTAAAAAATTTCCAAGACAACCCTAGTCAAATGGATTTTTTTATTGTTCTCTGGCTGGGTCAATTAGCTAGTTGAATAGTTTATAATATTAGATTAAGAATTTGGGTGTACAGAATAAGTCACGCCGGCTAGAGACGGGTTCAGTTCCAGAAGACGTCCATGTCATTTGCATTTCAAGTTATAAACAATGAGAAAAACTGAAACATTGTATTTATTTTAACTTAATTATGCTCTCTTATATATAACCACATTCGTTTGTGGAATATGTACATCCAAATGGCTATGAAAGCACCAAAAATATGGTGTGTTCTGTTTCTGATCAGCTGTTTTCTGCTGCTTACTGTTGCCCTCCACGATCGCAAGGCAATTCTCTTTATCTTTTATATATGCTGTTTGTTCAATTGTTATTGTATATATGCCTCACAAAATCTTCAATCAATTAGTTTGATAATGATAATTATTCTCTACAAACTTGCAAATTCTACTCATGTACCGGATTCACACGGGATCTGGTTGTACTATAGAAACTATTGATCGGGTTGTATAAAAAATTTTACTGCTTTCATTTTCATTTTCCAGTTTTTCACTTTTAAGTTTTCAATTTTGAAAATAGAAAACTCAAAGAAAATAATATTGTACATTTTTACATTCATTTATGTTTTTTGAGATTTTTTTTCATATTTCAATTCAAGATTTTCTTAAAAGTTATGCTATTGCGTTTACATTAATATAAAGAAAAATCACCGCCCCATCTCACCCGTATGTGATTTCGAACATTGATTTTTGGATCATAAATTAATTCATGAATCTTAGACATGTCCACAATTTCAAGTGTTATAAAAATTGTAAGTTATGGTGAGGTGGAGGAGGTCGTGGTGATGGTGGTGAAAGCAATAATAGTGTCAAAGACTCAAAAGCCAATGCTGTGATCAAACTCTATGTTTATAGTAGTTATGTACTTATATTGACGTCAATCTCCATATTTGCCAACATTCGGTGAATGTGAGAAATGATACCCCAACAGTACAATTCCTTTAGTCAATTTCCGTGATTGTAAAACATAAAATGAGTTTTCTAGTAATAAAATAAAACTAGAAAAAAAGAAAACCATTTTTTTTTAAAAGTAAAAAAGTCAATGATGACATTTAATTGTATCAATAACAATTAAAACTATATTAAAGTTTACTCCAAATGCACACAATTACTATTTTGTAGCAGTTACATACAAAATTTTTGGTATTAATTGAAAATAAATGTAAAAATGCATGCAGACGTATATAGTGTATATGGGTGAGAAGCCAATGGATGAAGCCTCAGTGTCATCACTTCACTCAACTATGCTTCATCAAGCCATCGGCAGGTTGTTTATCTAAATTTTAAAAAGTTATTTCTTCCCATACTCTTTTTAACACTATTGATGTTTAATATACATAAGCTTGTCTTTATCTTGATTTAATTTACTCAAAACTAACTTGTGCATTCATGATTTTTCAGCAATTTCTCGGCTGATTGTCTAGTGCATAGCTTCAAGAGAACTTTCCATGGATTCGTTGCCAAATTATACGACCATGAAGTGCAAAAACTTAGAGGTATTTTGTGTGTGTATATGTGTGTGTCTATATATATATATGATAAATTGTCAAAATATTGACTCCTTGTACATGTCATTTTTTTTTGAATGTTTTTATCAAATTGGTATTTGACGTTCCTTTTCAATAAAAAACCAAATTGACAATTATAATTTTTTTTTCGGTTTGATAAAAAATCAGAAACAGCAGTGATAATGTTGGTATTACAATTGAACTCACAGAAATGGCAGGAGTAGTATCAGTATTTCCCAATGAAAAGAACCAATATCATACTACAAAATCATGGGATTTCATGGGATTCTCCCAACAAGTTCATAGAAGTTCCCTGGAAAATGATGTGATCATAGGGGTCCTCGACAATGGAATCTGGCCGGAATCACCAAGTTTTAACGATCACGGATTCGGTCCTCCACCTCCCAAATGGAAGGGTTCTTGCCAATCATCTTCCAATTTCTCTTGCAACAAGTAAATATTCAAAACATTACCTGATTCTTATTTTATTTATCACGTGTTATTTTGAACTTAAAATCAATTCAGTCCAGTCTAGTTCATTTCATCCAACTCTGCATAGTCATAAGTTCACATCGAAACTAATTCAATGCAATATCTAGTAAAAAAGAATAGAGATTTCATTTCAAATGTGGGAAACTATTTTCTTTCAACCCATGTTAGCTTAAATTTTGATTTGAACCGCGACAGTAAAATAATCGGTGCAAAGTATTATCGGTCGGACGGAATATTCGATGTAAGGGATGTTCAGTCTCCAAGAGACTCAGAAGGACACGGAACACATACAGCATCAACTGCAGCTGGCGGACTAGTCAGCAACGCTAGCCTTTATGGACTTGGCTCGGGAACGGCTCGGGGAGGGGTTCCGTCAGCTAGGGTTGCAGTTTACAAAGTGTGCTGGTTCGATGGCTGCTGGGACTCAGACATTTTAGCAGCATTTGATGACGCTATTGCCGATGGAGTTGACATAATTTCTATCTCGATCGGATGGAGAAGTGCTCGTGTATATTTCGTTGATTCGATTGCAATTGGATCTTTTCATGCTATGAGGAAAGGGATTTTGACTTCGGCTTCCGCTGGAAATGATGGCCCTGATTTTAACACCGTTAGGAATTTCGCGCCGTGGTATGTTTCTGTTGCTGCTAGCACCATTGACCGAAAGTTCGTTACTCGAGTCCAACTTGGGAATAACAGAATCTACCAGGTAACTTAGTTGTCAAATCGAGATTCGAAATCTCAATTTTATGAATCGCGAATCGAATCGTAAGATTCAGATAATTCTTTTTTTTTAAATTGCCTCATTTGGGTTTACATTAAACTGAAAGAAAAATCCCCAACCCCCCAGAATGTGATTCGAATCTGATACCTCTAAAGTCCACAGCTTCCGTCTTAACCACTAGGCTAAGACTTCAGTCACGCAAGATTCAGATAATTCTTAAAATCATATAAAAAACAAAATATTTAGGATGTTCAACCTAAATAAATACTAAATTTTAGTCAATACATACAATATTGATATAAAAAAACAAATCATATCAATTAAGCAAGTAATTAAATCTAAAACCTTATTAAATAAAATCATAATCAGTAGTAATTATTCATCATTAAGTGAATGTATCTTGATATAAATTTGAGAAACATTAAGCAATTTGAATCGGCCGAATCGGTCGAATCGCACGATTCGTACGATTCAGATACGATTCTAAGCCTATTTCGATTCAGGGGTGAATCGAACCGAATCGTATGATTTGAATCACGAACCGTACGATTTTGATAACTACGCCAGGCAAATATTTATTTCCATTCTTCTACATTATTGTTACAATCTTCAGTTACACTAAACCTTAATAAGCGGTCTACTTCGTATAGGGGACTTCGATAAATACAGCTGATCCTAAAATGTTTCCTGTTATCTATGGAGGGGATGTTCCGAACACAATGGGAGATTTTAGCAGCGCTCTATCGCGGTAAATTTTGCTACAAATAAATACCTTGAGTGAGTAACTTCTTGTGTTGCGCCGAGAGCTTTGACATAAAAATTTTATACTTCTGTTGTGCAAACATTGAAAATGCAGGTTTTGTAGAGTGGACTCACTGAGTCCAAGTTTAGTGAAAGGGAAAGTCGTTCTTTGTGATGAATTAAATGACGGGGAAGTTCCATATTTGGCTGGAGCGACTGGTATTCTGATGCAAGATCGAGGCCCTAAAGATGTTGCTTGGTCTTTTCCATTGCCTGCATCCTATCTCAACCCTCAACAAGCTAACAACAGCATTCTTTCCTACATAAGATCAACACAGTATGGATTTATTTATATATAGATATACCACCTCTATGAACTTTAGATATATAATACTCCCTCCAGTTCAAAATAACCGTTGCTTCAGGACCTTAGAAAAATTTCAAAATAAGTGTTGTTTTCGGATTTGAATGCACCTTTAAAACATTTTACCCAATTTACCCTTATTCAATGCACATTGGAATTTATAAAAAGAATAAAGTATCCAATCAACTTTCAAATTAACAAAAATAATAGAGTTAAATAAGTATTTTTATTGCTTTAATAAATGTGGTCTTGTATTCACAAACAACCTAAAATGAGACCGTTATATTGAAATGAAGGGAGTATTCAGTTTTCACCCGAACAATGTGTTAATCATTCATTGCGTAATATATTACAGAAATGCAACTGCCATAATACATAAAAGCAGCGAGGTAATTGACACATTGGCACCTTTTGTGGTCTCGTTTTCATCAAGAGGTCCCAATCCAGTTACTCCCGACATTCTTAAGGTAATTCAACTAAGTATGTTTTTTATTCAAATCAATGTTCGAGTATAGTTTTTGTTATCTCTGTACTAAATAATCGATATATGTGAAGCCTGATATATCGGCACCTGGAGTTAACATTCTAGCAGCATGGTCTCCACTTGGTTCAGTTTCCGGAACTAACGGGGATAACAGAGTCGTCCCTTACAATATAATCTCGGCAACTTCAATGGCTTGCCCACATGTAACTGCAACAGCTGCTTATGTCAAATCTAATCATCCAACCTGGTCGCCTTCCGCTATCAAGTCTTCCATCATGACTACTGGTAATCACTTCTTCAAGACTATTCGCTATGTCCATTTCTAATTTGATACATAAGGTCAGGACCGGTCTTGACATTTCAAGGGCCCTATGTGTAATACGCCCCCATTGATTCAATAAATTTTACGTAAAAATTGTAACATATTCTAAAAATATATTTACATTGAAAAAATTAATAAAGTTTCTTGAAATTGATATATATTTATATATATACACATATATTCATAATAAAAAATATGAGCCCTGAGCCATCGCACTCTTGGCATATGCACAGGTCCGGCCTTGCATCGGGTTTGAAAATGACTAAGAAATTTTTGAATTTGTTAATGTTTTTCAGCTTTTCTGATGAGTGCTTCCACAAATCCCGAAGCTGAATTTGCATATGGAGCAGGCCATTTGAATCCTCTTAAGGCCTTAGATCCTGGCTTAGTTTATGATGCTGAACCAGCCGACTACATAAAATTCCTTTGTGGACAAGGATATAATACTACTGTGCTTCGAATGGTTACCGGGGATAAGAGCAGCTGCTCCGAAACAACCAATGGAACAGTTTGGGATTTAAATTATCCTTCCTTTGCACTTTCTTTGTCATCGTCAAAAGTCAGTAGCCGTGTTTTCAATAGGGTTGTCACGAACGTTGGCACGGCGAATTCCACGTACAAAGCTTTTGTTAACTCTCCTCAAGGGTTGAATATACAAGTGAAACCTGCTGTATTATCATTTGGTTCTATTGGTCAGAAGCTATCATTTGGTCTTAAAGTTGAAGGGACTATTAATAGTTCCATAGTTTCTGCTTCTTTGGTGTGGGATGATGGGGTACACCGAGTCAGGAGCCCAATAGTTGTTTATATTTATATTCAGTGAAAACGAAAACAGAAGTTTGGGAAGTGTATTACAATTCATTCAAGTATTTATCCTTTACATGCCAATTGAAGTTTCTTATTAAGTAAAACATATTCTGTTTTCTGTTACAAGTAGATCAATTCTAGCTGTTCAAGTTGCAGGCAAAGGAAAGAATGTTGTAGTATATTAGCTTAGGAACAGCTGGCTCTGTTAGGAATTATGCTTGGTGAACTTAACAATGAAAAAATGTCAAACTATTGTTGGACTTAACAATGAAAAAAATTCAGAATAATTAGAGAAAGAAAATGTCAAACAATGTATGTAATAAGGTCTAATCTGAAAAACTCAAATTTTTGTTCGCCATATGGGACGATTCCCCAAAGCATTGTGTGCATGCAACACATATTTTCATTTCTACTTTTGTATATAAAAGCCATTCATAATACGTTGTTCATATATGTGATCAATTCACAAGCTAGAAACTAAATCAAGCTGTTATCAGTCTTAAATGGCAAGCCTGAAATCATTTCTGCAGCAGCTTATTCTTTTCGGGTTCTGTCTGAATTGCTGCTGCAGCACACCCAATGAAGATAGAAAGGTACAGTGATCAGTTCTTTCCGTTACTTTCATTGGCATGTCGCATGCAAGTACGAATTCGATGAAAATAAAATTAAACTGGACTACTAAGTAATAGAGCCAAAAAAAAGTTCAAATGATCAGTTCAGCAAGTCAAATACTATAAAAGGTTAAAAGTTGCACCACATTTTGGCGTATTGTTGAAATTTTACGAGGCTTGTTATTCTAATGCAGACATATATCGTATAAATGGGAGACCGTCCGAAGGGTGATTTTTCCGCAGCAGCTTATCATACCAACATTCTACAAGATGTTATTGGAAAGTAATAATCATCATTTTAGTACAGAATTCATATTCTCATGGTACAGAAAGAATGTCTCGAGGAATAGAGAAAAGGCTAACTTACTCAACCGGTTGCTTTAATCATTGATGCATCAGATTTCTTGCTCCACAGCTACCACAGGAGCTTCAATGGGTTCGTAGCCAAGTTGACCGAAGGGGAAAAGCAGAAGCTGGAAGGTTGACTTAGACATTTACTATATTCGCTATCCATAAAAATGACAATTATATGTTGTTAAAGAATAGCTATGCTATTGTGTTGTGGTGATGATTTTTCAGGCAAGGAAGGTGTCATCTCGGTGTTTCCAAGTAGAAAGAAACAACTCCACACGACTAGATCCTGGGATTTTATGGGTTTTCCCTTGAGTACTGCATCAACATCTTCTAATGGAAGCGATATCATTATCGGAATACTTGACACTGGAATTTGGCCTGAATCCGAAAGTTTCCGCGATGAAGGATTTGGTTCGCCTCCACCCAAGTGAAAGGGAACTTGCCAAGGAACTCAAGTTTCACTTGCAACAAGTAAAACCAAATTTCTAACTGCGAACAAAATTTCTGATTACTTTAAATTTTTATCTTTTATCTTTGACAAGTTTGAATATGATCACTGCAAAGTAGTCGGAGCTCGATGCTGTCATCTATAAGGCGAAATAAGATATCCCTTCACTGAGGGATTCAGAGGGGCATGGGTCTCACAGCAGGAGACATAGTCGAAAATGCGAGCTTGGCAGGCCTAGGCGAAGGGACAGCTCGAGGGGGCCTTCCTTCTGCTCGAATCGCTGTGTACAAGATAATCATATGCTGGTCTGGTGGTTGTTCAGATGCTGATATTCTTGCAGAATTTGATGACGCAATTGCTGACGGGGTCGTCATAATCTCTCTTTCATTGGTTGGCATGCCTAAGTTCTATTTTCAGGATACCATCTCTACTTGAGCTTTCCATGCCATGAAGAATGGCGTACTCTACTCACTTCCACTACTGCTGGAAATGAAGGCCCTTCATCGGGAACAATCTCGAATTTCGCATCGTGCGCCTTATTCGTTTCGGCGAGCACCATCGATAGGAAGTTTGTAACCAAGGTGAAGCTAGGCAATGGCGCAACTTTTGAGGTGAGTTCTAATAATTTGATTAGGGACAGTTTGGATTGCTTTCCTAGGCTGCTGTCCTAAAAAGCTGTATTTTATAGCTTTCTCAAGCTACTGTCCTAAACTTAATTAATAAGTAATCTTTTGTCCAATGTCAACATATGTGTTGTTTCATGACAAGTTTGTGAGTAGTTTTCAAAAAACCAGCTATGATAGCAATTTCAAACATGCCCTTCAACTATCATTCAAAGAATATGCTCACAAACAATTTTTTTTATCTCAATGTAGGGAATTAGTCCATTTGACATTGGGAACACTATGTACCATATCATTTACGGTGAGCTGTCCTAAAAAGCTCCATTTTCTAGCTTTCACAGATTGCTGTCCTGAACCCTAATTAATTAGTAATCTTTTATCCAATTTCAAGATATGTTATTTTATGACAAGTTCGTGAGTGTAGTTTTCAAGACAACAGCTGTGATAGAAATCTCAAACATGCCCTTAAACTATCATTCAGAGATTATGCTCACAAACAATTTTTTTTCTATACGTAGGGAATTTCCATAAATCCATTCGACATCAGGAACACTATGTACCCTATCATTTACGGTGTAGATGCACCAATTAAAGAGGGATACGAGCTTGCCGCAGAGTTAAAAAAATATACTGTAGATTGTTATATGCTTTTATTTCTCAGGCTTACAAGTACGTTGGATGACTAACATGTCCGTCCATGCATACACTGTTATGCAGGCTGTGCATATCAGGCAGTTTGAATAAGAGTCTAATCGAAGGAAAAATAGTTCTTTGTGACGATGTCATAGACGGAAAAGAGGCTGTAAAGGGTGCAGCTGGTACTATAATGCGACTTGGAGAATTCGAAGATTTCGAAGATATATGTGATTTTGCCAGCCTCTTCATTAAGCATGAGTGATGAAGCTGAAATATTGGAGTACCTAGAATCCACTCGGTATCTATAGGCCTACAATAATTTTGCTGATCATAATTGGTAGCATTAACCTAATAATTTATTTTCTCAGTGAACCAACTGCAACAATATTGAAGAGTACCGAATCTAAGAATGAATTAGCCCCATCGGTAGCTAGCTTTTCTTCGAGGAGACCTAACCCCGTGACAAGGGACCTCATCAAATTAAAAACATATAAAAACTAATCTTTAATTTCAAGTCATTTCACCCTTCTTGGTCTCCAGATGCTATTAGGTCCGCACTAATGACAACAGGTACTGGCTAAACATTAAAAGAACCCGCATTAACCTATAAACCCCACATCATTTGACCTTCAACCAATGTGGGACAATTTGCATTTCTGCTGCTACATAACATCGTACGCAGTATAAAATATTAAAATGTTACTGACAGTTAGTTGTTGGATTTGATCTTCTTTGTAGCCTATCCCATGAGTGAAGATATCAACCCCGATGCAGAATTTTGTTACGGTCCAGGTCATATAAATCCCGCTAAGGCAACTGACCCTGGATTAGTATATGATGCTGGGGAGGTTGATTATGTCAAGTTTCTGTGTGGTCAAGGAGTAATCAGCTGCGGCTTATTACAGGCGATGGTTACACATGTTCGGAAAAGACGAATGGAACTGTATGGGATCTAAACTATCCTTCTTTTGCTCTGTCTACCAAATACGAGGAATCAATTACTCGAATCTTTCTCCGAATTCTAACTAATGTTGCCGCAGCAAAATCAACCTACAAAGCCGTCATAAATGCTCCAGCAGGACTTCAAACTCATGTTCAACCAGATGTCCTGTCTTTTCAATCTGTTGATGAGACAGTTAAAGCTACCATGACTAAGCCTATGATATCGGGTTCTCTAGGTTGGGATGATAAAAATTCATAGAGTAAGAAGTCCTATAGTGGCACACATCAACTATTTTTGATCCACGCAATATCTCGCAAGCTAATCGATTAATACAAGTTGCAATAAATTGCATTATCATAACTTTCTGTAACTTCAACATTGAAACAAAATGAAAAAATAGCAACTTAATTAGATAGTGTAGGCTTAATAGGAAGGATAAAAGCCTCGTCTAAACAATGAGTGTCCATAATTCCAGAGGCATCGCCTAATCCATTGTAATACCTCCAAAATCTTTCACCGTTTTTCTTACCATAACCAAACACCATCACTAAATGATCGGTTCGTTTACCTTTAACATCAAGGTAATACTGTGCTTTACCACGATAATGGACAGGGTTGTAGTCTGTTTTATAAGCAAAACTGCCTATAAAAGGCCCGGTCGATCTTAAATAGGATGTCAACGTCTTATATCCACCTTCGGTATTTGTTTCAATCATTTTGCTGCCCTTGATTGTGTATCTCTTCCATGCCTACATATATAAATGTCATACTAATCAACAAAACAGACTACTAAAATTGAGAAAAAGAAAGAAAAAAAAGGTTACCTCTTGATCGCCATCATTTTCGTAGTCTTTTATTGTTGGGACTCCACGATATTGCAACCAAACGAGGACTTGATATAAATTAGGCTCACCGTAACCTGGATTAAGATCCCGTGTTTCCTCTATACAATTCCTGATGAAAAGCCTTGGGAAACATTTAGGATTTGAAGACTTAATTCTGTACTGTGCTTCAACGCACAATACGGCTGCTTGTGCCCAACATGTGTCTAATGAAAATTAAGATAACTAAATCAATCAAGTAAAAGCAAAACAAATCAAAGAAATTAACTGTTTTACCTTTAAAAACTGGCGGTTTGAAAGGTGGTAATAATGAATGATCCCAACTTCGCTCCCAATTTTCACGCCAGGATAGCCTCGTCCTCGTCCTCGTCCTCGTCCTCGTCCTCATCCTCGATTCCTAGATTATCCAAATGCACTTGCTCGTTCTCCGACCCGTTATCATTAACTATAGTTTCATATGCATACAGTTTACTTAACTTGTTATAAAAAATTATCTTTATATCTTTTAATTTCAGAAACATACTTAGGAAGCATTATGTTTACTAAATAAAATTTATCTTTATTTTACTCTTGCTGTTTACCTGCATCTGACTTCTCTCGGGCTCCTCGATCTGGAGGTTCATTTCCAGGTTTATCTTGCAGTTTCCGTCTCTTCAGCCTGTGCTTCTCATCATCATGCTCAGTATCCATTAGTACTAATGGAAAAAGCAAACCCAAGACAATACAAATACTTTCGTTCTATCCTGTCATATTTATTCTGTTTCGCAAACCAAACAATACTTTAGCATAATTGCTTTCTAAAGCAAGTAATAACCTAACTTCAATTACATTACCACTGTCTCACTCTAACAAGTAAATTTTTCTTTGTAAAAGTAATTTGTTAAAAGAACAGAACAGCTTTTCAGTTAATTACTTTATTTTTTGTTTATACATAGCTTAATATTAAGAACAATTAAGATTTGCTAAAAAAAACTGTAGTATACATGTGTCTATATTTGACTAATTAATTTATGTAATGTTCTGAACTAATTAACATGTAAAAGAAAAAAAAACCTTACAAGATATCCATTAGTACAATTTAATAAAGGCAAAACTCGTTTTGAGTCTCCGGAATTTTTACCGTTTGACCCATAGGTTTATGAACAACTGTTTTACTACATCAATTACTGCAGTTGTAAGCTAGGAAAGAAATACCAAGAATTCGACAACACATATGGCTAAGAAGCTTTTTATTTTATTAAATCAGTATGAGCTTTTTACAGATAAGTGGCATATTGTAACATGGTTCCGGAAGTATTTCAATTTCTTGTTGACGGACTAAACTATAACAATGATGTCTGATAATCCAATGAACCAAAAAGGAGTTGACTTTTTTTTACTATAAAACCAAATATCTGAACTTTCACTTTGCAAGAATTAGTGAAAACTTGCTAAAATGACAAGTCTAACTACTTCCTTACTAGCTTGTCTTCTCCTTTTCAATCTCATAAGCAGCCATGCCGTTTCAGATGCTGACCGAAAGGCATTGACATTTCATTTCTCTAATTAACTAATTAGTAACATGTTTAGGCGAATTCATTTGATATTTACTTCATTAGTGTCCCTCAGTTGTCATTTTTCATATTATATGTTGATGAATGAATGCAGGTGTACATTGTGTACATGGGCGAGCGTCCGAAGGGTGAAATTAGTGCATCAATGCTTCACACCAGCATGTTAAAAGAAGTTGTTGGCAGGTTACTTTGTGCTAAATGATAAATGATTGTAGCTAATCAAGCATGTGATTTGAGTTTATGAATCACCTAATTTCATAAATTATATTGCATGTGATCAGCGGTGCATCGGATTATCTAGTTCGTAGCTATCAAAGAAGCTTCAACGGTTTTGCTGCAAAACTGACACTAGTTGAGAAGCAGAGAATGGCTGGTGAGTCGAAACTCAATATCCATTAAAAAAAAATAGTATCTAGCTATTCGAGTTGATGTTGTTATTCATTTTATTGTTATTTTTGCAGAGATGGACGGTGTAGTGTCTGTTTTCCTTAGTCAAAAGAAGAAACTTCACACTACAAGGTCCTGGGATTTCATGAACTTCCCAGTGAACTCGACAAGATCAACTAACGAAAGCAACATCATCGTTGGAATGCTTGATACTGGAGTTTGGCCTGAATCTCAAAGCTTTAACGATGAAGGATTCGGTCCTCCTCCATCAAAATGGAAGGGCACTTGCCAGGGAAACTCAAACTTTACTTGCAACAAGTACAGCTATACTAATCTAATTTCATTTACATACCAGACCAAAACTAATTGTTGGAGATACGATGCTATCCCACATTGAAAGGCCAAATGCATAATTGACTCTACCTTTGTCACTTCCACCTACTGCCCTCCTAATTTTTGGAATTAACCCCATAGCTCCCCCATCTTTTATAAAACTACCTTGTAGCTCCCTCAACTTTTAAAAAGTGAACCGCTTTGCTCCCCAAAATACCACGTGTCAGCTTTTGATTGGAGAGAGAAAGTCAAGAAAAATAACATCTTTAAAAATTCATATCAATTAGGAGGCACGTGGCATTTAGGGACCTACCATGTGTTATTTTAAAAGATGAGGGAACTACATGGTCATTTCCAAAGATTGGGGACAGTAGGTGGAAATGATAAAGGTGGGGTAGCCAATGATGTATTTAGCCAAAAAAATATGATAAGTGGAGTAGATTAATCTTCAGTCTTCACACAAGCCAATTGTGCACTCAAGCTAAACACACTCTCTGAGGCTTATGGATTCTCTGCACTAACAAATATTATGTGCACTTGCAGCAAAATAATTGGAGCTCGATACTACTACAGTGATGGCGAACCAGGCCCAGACGAATTTAATTCGCCGAGAGACTCGGAAGGACATGGAACACACACTGCTTCAACAGTAGCAGGAGACGTAGTTAGCCAAGCAAGCCTACTAGGCCTCGGTGAAGGGACAGCTCGAGGAGGCGTTCCTTCTGCTCGTATCGCTGTTTACAAGATCTGTTGGCTTGGCGGCTGTTCAGATGTAGACATTCTTGCAGCATTTGATGATGCCATTGCTGATGGAGTCGATATTATTTCTCTTTCTGTGGGCGGATGGCCGATGGATTATTTTGAGGATTCGATAGCCATTGGAGCTTTCCATTCAATGAAGAATGGAATACTCACATCCAACTCTGCTGGTAATGAAGGTCCTGATTCTGAATCGGTCTCAAATTGTTCGCCTTGGTCACTTTCCGTGGCTGCTAGTACCATAGACAGAAAGTTCGTCACCCAACTCAAATTAGGAAACGGCGCTGTTTATGAGGTATATATAGAAAATAGGCCTGATATTTCAAATTGACCTCATAGCTCCATCAACTTTCAAAAAGTGCACCATTTGCCTCTTCATGCCACTTGTCAGCTTTTGTTAGGTTTGATTTTTCAAATATGTCGTTTTTATGTTTTTCTCTCTCCAAACAGAAGCTGATTCTTGGCGTTAACGGTGAAAATTAAGTTGCGTACTTTTTTAAAGTTGAGGAAGTTACAGGATCACTTTAAAAGTTCAGGGAGTTCATAGTTTTTCTGGAATAATTTCGGGTAGATGCTGATGCATTTTTCCTATAAAATTTCTTTTTTCTAATTTCTAACAACATAGATTATATACTTAAATTGATCTGTTTGCAGGGACTTTCGATAAATACTTTCTCGCCTGCAAATGACGTATATCCCATCATTTCTGCGGCTAATGCTCAAAACGCATCAGCAGGGGGAAATAATGAAGGTTCCAGGTAATGAAAACTATCATATAATACACTCGATGTCGTTCGGATAACCGAACATTGCGAAACCACTAAGTTCACTCCGTAATGCAGCTTCTGCAGCGCAGAGTACTTGAACAAGACTTTGGTTGAAGGGAAAATTGTTGTTTGTGAATCGTTTGATTCGGAAGGTGCATATGCTATAGGCGCAGCTGGCATAGTATCACAACCTGGATTTTACAGAGATGTAGCTTTCAGTTATGTCGTACCAGTTTCACTAACTGATAACACAACTGATGTGTTGGAGTATTTGAACTCCACCAGGTAATTCCGTAATTTTACGGTAAAGTAAATTACTTCAAATTATATTACTAATACCTTGTAAAATTTTGCCAGTGAACCAACCGCAATGATATTGAAGAGCGTCGAATATATCGATGAATTCGCCCCGTATGTTGTTTCCTTTTCTTCTAGAGGACCTAGTCCGATAACAAAAGACATTCTCAAGGTAACTCATGCAAATACTGATTTAAGGAATTTTATATTTCTTACTTCAAAATTGCTGATTAATCTTTTTTTCTGTTTTTTTTGCCTTTAGCCTGACCTCACAGCCCCCGGGGTGGACATTGTAGCAGCGTGGTCTGAAGCCACTACAGTCACAGGATTAGAAGGCGATACCCGAGTTGTTCCATACAACATAATCTCGGGAACATCTATGTCTTGTCCACACGCAGCTAGCGCAGCTGCTTATGTCAAGTCATTTCACCCGACTTGGTCTCCTGCTGCCATCAAATCCGCTCTTATGACAACAGGTAAAGGCTCGATTTATAACAAAAATAAGCATTGTTTTAATAAATGAATGAATGTTACGTTCGCAATTCTTATTTATAATTTTCTTCCTTAAAGCCTACCCCATGCGTGCTGCTGCAAGCATTGATGCAGAATTCGGGTATGGATCCGGCCATATAAATCCTGCAAGAGCAGCGAATCCTGGTTTAGTATATGACGCTGATGAGCTTGACTACGTTAAATTTTTGTGCGGACAAGGGTACAATACGACGCAACTTCAGCTCGTTACGGGAGACAGTAGTGCTTGTTCGGAAGAAACAAACGGAACGGTGTGGGATTTGAATTATCCTTCATTTGCTGTCTCGTTGTCTAGCGGGGGAAACGTGACTCGTGTGTTTCATAGAACCGTGACAAATGTTGGCTCAGCTTCGTCTACTTACAAGGCGGTTGTAAATGCCCTGACAGAACTTAAAATCCAAGTTGAACCAGATGTTCTTTCGTTTCAATCTGTAGGACAAAAGCAATCTTTCACGGTCACGGTTGAGGTTACTGCAAGTGATGAAAGTCCGATATTGTCTGGCGTTTTGGCTTGGGAAGATGGTGTCCATCTAGTGAGAAGTCCGGTTGTAGGGTTTGTTTATGATTCTGAATCATGAAACCAAATGCCATTTTCTTAGGTTTGATTGAGAATAAGTGGTGTGCTCAATTATGATAATTGCTACCGTTTAAATTATTCAAGAAGTTTACTCACATTTATTCAAATAAATTCTATCTACTTAATTATTTTGGATGGACCTGATGATCATTTACTACCAAGATTCCAACACATAATAAATTTAAATTTCTGCAATAATACCACATTAAGCTTCAGGTTCTACCCCATTAATCAACAATGTCGAATTGGATCCCACCTATATTTTTCAAGCGCTAAAACAGTATCAACTATCAAACAAACTAATTATAAGCTAGGTCTTAGATTGAAGAATTTCCCCATTATTAAAGAACCAGCAAACCATCCGGTAGACTTATGATCCAACAATATCCCAGAATTGGTGATAAAAAAAATACTTGTGAACCCGTTAGATCCCGGAGCACAACTAAAATCCATAGAAAAAATTACACCTAGAATTTCTCTTAACAAGCGGTTGTCTAATATGCAAATCATTCTCTTGAGATGTCACAGTTTTGAATCACACGGGGCACAGTCGAAAAATCGACATTGGCATTCGAATTAGAGGCAAAAGGATTGGTGTATAATTCAATTATACTAGTTATATCCTTAATGCATCCGTAATCAAACCACATTAATGTTCCGTGCCTTAATGCTCCGATTAGGCTTTCGGCTATTTGCTAACATTTTTGGTCATGCACAACTCAACTAAGTGTGTTACACATGCACGAAAAGAGGATTAGATTCAGGGTGCTTTTACAATTAGACTCTTTTTCAATACCATAAGTATATATCCACAAAGTGGGTGGGACATTCACAAAGTGGGTGGGGTGACTAAGGTTCGAATCTTGGCACCTGCAATTGTTTCAAAAAAATAAGTATATGATCTCTCCATTATAACGGATTGTCTAATTGAAGATATCAACTAGCACATTGACACTCTCTTGAAATAAAATGGACCCGAGTTGTCCGATAGGTACCATGGGGGCTTCCTACACCTTACATGGACTCGATTTGTTTGTCCTCGGAGCTAAAGCCAGGCGGTTCCGATTTTGTTAGAGAAAAAACAAGAACATCAATGGGACATTAATATATTGACATTATATTTTGTACAAATATAAAATGTTTTTGTAAAACCTATGTTTTTTTTGTCTTGTGATGAGTTTAAGGTTTTACATTGTGCTCTATGACAGAAAATAATTTTAATCTGATAGCTCAGTAGGGGTCAGTCTCATATATATTCCAGGAAATCAGAATTAAAGACCTATGTATCTTCCAATTTTATTTTTTTAATTCATATTATTGAAGGATCATGCCAAAGAAATAAATTAATTAACTAAATGAGCTGCAAAAATTAATTAAAAAAAGGGGTAGTAAATTAGTAAGTAATTGCTCGACTTTGGAAGGATTTGAATTCCTTGTTGACGAGCATAACAATACATATATATGTCTGATAATCCAATGAACAAAACCAAAAAAGGCTGGCTTTTCTTTTACTATAAAAGAAAATGTCAACTTTCATTATCTGCAAGTACAATCTTAGATTAATTGAGGATTTGCTACAATGGCAAGCCTGAATTGCATCTTAGGAGTTGGTTGGTTTTTGCTTTTGAACATCGCATGTAGTCTCATTAGTGGTACCCGTGGCTCGTCTGACGGAGATCGAAAGGCACACATTTTCATTCTTTTTCTACTCTTCATTAATTCTAGTTCATTGATTACTAATTTCCGTACGAATTATATATAATCATAATTAAGTTTTAATTTGTAAAATTTATCAGGTGTATATAGTGTACATGGGAGAACGTCCAAAGGGTGAATTTTCTGCTGCAACACTTCATTCTAGCATGTTGCAACAAGTTGTTGGCAGGTTGGCCTACTTCAATTTTCTGAGTATAAATTAATTTATAGGATCAAGGAATAATCATAACTTAAATTTATGACATAAAGTCATCATCATGTTGAATGAATATTACACATATGCCCCCTTTTTTATATAACTTATATAATATTGAAAGAACAGAGTTTGAATATAACCACATGATGTATTTTTGGTTTGGATCTTTAAGTTACGGAGCTATATTATCCAAAAATTGCAAATTTCTTTGCTTGATTAATGAGTATACTTTAAATTCCTTTCTACCTTTAACATAGTATTCCAATACATAGATGAAGTGTTTCAGAAGCACAAAGTTTGCTCGAGTATGGGCTAAATGGATCTTGAATTTTTCTGTTGAAATATATTAATTATTCTTAGAAGATCGATGTTTAAATAAACTTACTTTTCTATATGCATTGCATTGTCCAGTGATGCATCAGACCATTTACTCCATAGCTATCAAAGAAGCTTTAACGGTTTCGTCGCCAAGCTCACTCCAGAGGAGAAGCAGAAAATGTCCGGTATTAAATCCTATTTAGAGTATAAAAAAAAAAACTTTGCACAACTTTCTGGTTTGAGTTTAGACTGTCTTTTTTGGTAGAAATGGAAGGTGTAGTATCTGTGTTCCTTAGTCAAAAGAAGAAACTCCACACCTCAAGGTCTTGGGATTTTCTAGGTTTCCCTCAAAATGTAAGAAGATCAACCAATGAAAGCAATATCATTATCGGAATGCTCGATTCGGGAATTTGGCCTGAATCTCAGAGCTTTAATGACGATGGAATCGGTCCACCTCCATCCAAATGGGCTGGCTCTTGCAGCCCCGGAAAAGCCTCCAATTTCACTTGCAACAAGTAAATCTACAACTTCTGCCAAAATGCATAGTTAGCCCCCTGAAATTGATGTGTTTTATTAGATGTTGCCTTCAATTTTCAAAATCTCTGCCAGCCTCTTAAACAGCAAAATAGCACTCTTGAGTGCCACGTGTCACTTTATGATTGGAGAGAGAAAATATTAAATTTGATACTTTGAAAAGTCAAACCAATCAAAAAGTGACATATGACATCGAGGGGTTCACTAGGGCTCCCTTTTTTTTTTCCAATTGTTTTTAAAAAAAGGTATTTTTTTGGTAAAGACTTTTCAAAGTTGGAGGCGGCATCTAATAAAAAGTTGCAAGTTCCAAAGCTAACTATGCAGTAATGAAAATTTGCATTAATTTTTCATTTTATACATGTTTAATTGTTGCAGCAAAGTAGTGGGAGCCCGATTCTATAACTCAGAAGGGACATTATATCCCGGGGAACTTGCTTCGCCTAGAGATACAGAAGGACATGGAACCCACACTGCATCAATAGCCGCGGGAGACATAGTTAACCAAGCAAGCCTATTAGGCCTTGCCTCAGGGACTGCTCGAGGAGGCGTGCCTTCTGCTCGTATTGCTGTTTACAAGATATGCTGGATTGACGGCTGTGGAGATTCAGACATTCTCGCAGCATTTGACGATGCTATTGCCGATGGAGTTGATGTAATATCTATTTCGGTGGGCGGTCCACCGATGGACTATTTCGATGACCCTATAGCTATTGGAGCTTTTCATGCGATGAAGAATGGCATTCTTACATCCAATTCTGCTGGTAACGATGGCCCTAATATGAATTCGCTCTCGAACAATTCCCCATGGTCTCTTTCTGTCGCTGCTAGTACTATCGACAGAAAGTTCGTAACCCCTGTCCAACTAGGAAATGGAGCATTGTATGAGGTGAGGATGCATTATTTTTATTGGGATAAAGTATTTCTTGAGCATTAAATATTCTGTTTCTATTGCAGGGTTTATCTATAAATACCTTTGCACCTCAAAATGCTATGTATCCGATAATATATGGAGGTGATGCCACGTCATTTGGGCACACATACGATGAGTCCAGGTAAATTTAAAAATGAAACCTACAAGATAGCTTTCTAATGCCACAAAATGTTGAAATTTTGAGACTTGATTTTCTTAAGACTGAACAAAAAATATGCAAAATGTTAGGTATTGCAAGCCAGAAGCTTTGGACAAGAGTTTGGTCAAAGGGACGGTTGTTCTGTGTGACGGATTGGCTGATGAAAACTTAAACGACATTGGTTCGCTTGGCATAGTATCAGTACAAGAGGACAATTGCGATGATTTTGCGTTCACTTTCCCTTTACCAGCATCATTGTTAAGCTCTGCCAATAAAGCCGATGCGCTGAATTACATAAGAGCTACTAGGTAATAAAAATTTTTTTTCCGGCTTTTTATGCATCTTTTTAGAGTTGTAAGTAATGGTTTTTACTTCCCCAGTAAACCGACTGCGAAAATATTCACGAGCATAGAACAGAAAGATGGATTAGCCCCATATGTAGTTTCATTTTCTTCTAGAGGACCTAATGCAATAACCCACGATATTCTCAAGGCGAGTTGGAATCAATTTCGATATGAGCTTTAATGTGATATTTTAGCCACTTTCATTACTTATCTGACTTAATCTTTTTTTGACAATCAGCCTGACCTGACAGCTCCCGGAGTGGACATATTAGCGGCATGGTCTGAAGATACTTCGGTAACCGGAATAAAAGGCGATAATCGAATAGTTCCATACAACATAATGTCAGGCACATCTATGTCTTGTCCACATGCATCTGGCGCTGTGGCTTATGTCAAGTCATTTCACCCTGATTGGTCCCCTGCTGCCATTAAATCCGCCCTTATGACAACAGGTAATCCCGGTGATGGCTTGAATTTCGAGGGCAATGCCACTTGTCGGCCGTTAGGAATTCCACAAAGTCTAATTTATGGACTTCAACAGTTATTACAACCCTTTGAAGCACTTTTGAAATTATGTTGCTAAAAATCAAATTTCATAAAAATTGCAACACTAGCCATTTCGGTTGCAATAGGCCATACTGTTCATGATCGTTTCTCACGATGTTATTTTGCAGCCTATTCCATGGGGTGTGATAAGAACAGCGAAGCAGAGTTTGCTTACGGATCGGGTCAAATAAATCCCGTAAGGGCTACCGAACCTGGTTTAGTATACGACGCTGAAGAGACTGATTACGTAAATTTTTTGTGCGGACAAGGTTATTCGAACAGACAACTTCAGCTCATAACTGGAGATAACAGTGCATGTTCCGAAGAAAACGAGGTAACCGTGTGGGATCTGAACTACCCTTCTTTCGCTTTGTCCGCCCCGTATACAAAATCCACAACTCGGGTATTCCAAAGAAGTGTTACGAATGTTGGGACATCAACATCGACCTACAAAGCAATAGTAAATGCTCCATCAGGACTTAAAATCCAAGTAGAACCCGAAGTTCTAGCATTTCGATCTGTTGGGGAGAAGCTATCTTTTAATGTGACAGTTGAATGCAATTTGGATGTAAGGAGTCCAATGAAATCGGGTGCTTTGGTATGGGATGATGGTGTTCATCAAGTGAGAAGTCCCATTGTTGCATTTGTTTATAATATAGAGAATCAAGGATTGTTGAGCTGTCCTAGTTCTTCAACTGGAAATATTTGCCAATTCAGAATTCGTCGAGTGTACTTTCTTATGTTGCTTTACTTTGTTATTATTTTGTTTATATTTATGTAGAAATTGCTAGTAAATCTTGATCAATGTCGTACTTCAATTTTTTATGCTGCGTTTCTGTCTTTCTTGTTCCCTCATTTTCTGTACTTTAATTTTTAATGATTTCTTTGCTAAAATGACAAGTGTGTGTATAAATATTTTTTTTTTTTGCAATGCATTTTTTTATAAAATCCAACATTGTTTTTGCTATACTTTTCAATCCTTATTACTTATTTCCATTCATTAGTTTAAACTCTCGCACAACTTGCTTGCAAATAGGGAATGATCTTGGGAAATTCGTGTTGTAAGAATATAGAGCATGAATATAGAGAGAATGAAAGTAATACTGAATATATAATTTTATTGAAAAACATACAAAATCGCAAATTCTTCAAGACTTGTAAATTGATCTTGGATATACAATCCTTACATCTGTAGTGCTACAGCTTTCACTTTTCTTTCCTTCTCCAAAAGTCTTATATAGCAATAAGAGGCATTGAAAATTACCTCTATGCATAGTAATACTAAGAGCGCCGCCAATATGTCTTTCCCTAACCCTACCAACCGCCGCCGCCAAAGCCACCCTAGCCTCAGCCACCGACGACCGATCCAATCATCCGGGAATCAGAATTCCGGTAATGAACGCCAGAAGCGTCACCATGGTGGGACTTCAAATCAATGGCAAACTTCTCATGCGCAATTCGATAATCAGAGATTGGGAAACAAAAAGATCTATTTCGAGAATTTTCCAAACAGTTACGATAGTGAAGCGATGAGGAGAGTGTTTAGGAAAATCGGAATCTCAGGGGCTGTTTATGTAGCGCGGAAAAGGAATTGGAGGAACAAGAATTTTGTGTTTCTTACACCTAACGATACCCTGCCGATGGAAGAGTTATTATATCGATTGAACACAATTTCAATTGGTGTCATTAGACTCCAAGCTTCTATTGCGAGATTTACGAAACCGAATTAAGTACAGGAGGTAAGGATGGAAGTACCATCTAAGAAGCGTGTGGAGAAAGTTTTTAAAAATTCTTTCCGCGGTGCAAGATCGTATGCTAATGTAGTGTCCCGGGATCGTAAAGGTGGCAATAAAGATAGCGTTGAGGTATCACAGTGCGATACTCTTGGGAAAGGAGTGGACGGCAGGACTGTAACAAGGTTGTTCGGATCAAATTATATAGTTGAGGTCACTGATTGGAAAGCATGAGCATGTATGGTTAAGCTTATAAATATTTCACACATGAGGGAAATCTTGAGCATGGTTAGAGAGAGGGGTTTTGCGGGTGGATTTTGTAGCTCATATGGGGGGTGATCTTGTGGTCCTTGGCTTTAATTCGAGAGACGCGATGTGTGAATTTATAGATGGGGAATGTCATGTGTTGGCGCATATTTTATCAAGGGCAACTCATATCTTGAATGACTCATCTTCAAACGAATGCATAGTTTATCTAGACTTAATTGGAATTCCGCCGGCTATGCTATGTGAACCTTTCGTTCGAAAATTAGTGTCGGAGTTTGGAAGAATTATAACCTTTGATTATGACTTTGAGAGGCCGGAAAGGCTTGATATGATATCATGCCTTATTTCGATACCGGTGGGTATGAAAGGGAAATCCTTTATGCTTCGAGTTGGAAATCATGAGATTACTATTGTGGCAGAGTTGCATCAAGGTGTGGGATGTCGCCACTGTGATGGGAGCTCGTTGCGCTCCTCATGTGAGTCGGAGAGGAGTGAGACAGAAACGAAGGTGTCGGAGAGCGATGATTCAATGGACTCATTGAGTAGGAACAACATTATGATGGAAGCTAGTATGCATGGGAAGTGGTGGTAGTTGGAAGCGTGACACTGTAAGTGGTGTGAATGCTATGGAAGTCGGTAATGATGCGGGAATACAGAAGAGGTGCAATGGGATGGCTGTATCATTAAGTAAAAGTGGTGCGGATTTAGGGCCTGTTGATAGCGGGAATGCAATAGGATCAGGGGTGCGTGATGCGACTGTGGTGGCTGCTGGAAATGGAGTGGGTGCGGGTGTTAATGGGGTGGGTTCTGGTTCGGGTATGGCTGGTGCTACTTATGACAGGGAGGTTGTGAATAGTGGGGTCAATGGGGCTGCTATGTTGGGGTCGGAGCTGGTGGAATTAATTGATGGTGAAAGTTCTCACCCTCAAAGAGAAGAGTTGGGTGTGATGTCGCAGTCATCGGGACCGGATATTCTAAATATGAATAGAATAATTTTTAAGGGCAAGAGGAAATGAACAAAGGTTTAGTGAGGAAGTCTTAACGTTTAAGGTCGGGGAGAGGCTTGGAATTTTTGATGGACGTCATGTTGATGTTGTTGTGGAGGCTCTCGAAGAAAGGAGAGGTTGATGTCTTAATAGGTATCATTCCAAGGTTTTTTCTTATTATTTTTATGTCGGTGAATTTTGTGTGTTGGAATTGTCGTGGTGGTGTGGTGAATAACGCGAAACAGTTATTTGTGAGATCATTAATTCGAAAGTTGAACCTACAGTTTTTTTGTCTTATTGAAACTAAGATGGAAAATATTGATGATCAAACTATTCGAAGGTTTTGGGGCCACAATAATTTTATGTCTTGTTGTTCTCCATCTCTTGGGCGGTCCGGGGGAATACTTGTATCGTGGAATTTTTTGATAATACAAGGGAGTGTTGTAATTATAATTGCGAGATGGGTGCTAGTTTGGTTTGTTTGGAATCATTGCGTTGTACATGTTTTGGTCGTTTATGGTCCATCTAATCATGTGGATATGTTGCGTCTTTGGGATGAGTTGGAAGTGGTGATTTCTGATTATAGGGATGTTATAGTATGTGGAGATTTTAATGAAGTATTACTTAGCTCGAAGAGGTTTGGTGGAGGTTTAACAAACTCTATTTTGACGTTTAGAAGCTTTGTTAACAATAGCGAGCTGTTTGATATTCCTTTGAATGGAAGGGATTACATGTGGTCTAATTCACAATCTTATTCGAGAATCGATTGGGCAATGGTTTCGGGGTCCTTGGCGGATTTGTGGCCAATGTTGAATTTATCGACGGTTGATTCTTCTCTCTCGGATCATCTTCCGATAGGTTTCTCGTCACATGTTTTGATTAATCCGGGTAGAACACCCTTTCGGTCGCTCAATTGTTGGTGGGATAATCGGAGTTTTTACCTTATATTAAATCGAAATGGGGAAGAATTTTCACAAGATGGCCGAATAGAGATATAGATTTTAAGCTTTGGAAGCTTAAGGAAACGATTCGACCATGGCACGGTGAGAATTTTGGGGACTTGGAGAAGAAGTTAAATGTCTTGAAGAGCGAGTGCTTGCGCTAACGTCAAGTTCGATAATTCGGCCTATTGATGGGTCAAGTGGATCCGAAATATTCCAGGTGCGTTCTCAATTGGCAATGTATAGGAATAATTTAGAAAAGATTTGTCATCAACAATCAAGGATGAAGTGGACTCTTTTAGGCGACAATAACACAAAGTTTTTCCATCGTGTGGCATCGGCTCGGTATAGGGGCAATCGGATCTTACAATTGGATGTTAACAGGTATTAGAGTGTGATCAAAGGCTGATTACTGCTGGAATTAGAGACTACTATGAGGATCTCTTTGCGGCTCGGAGGTCTGTCCCATTTTTATTGGAGGGGTTGAATTTTCGGCAAGTAAGTGGAAGGATGAATGGCGGGTTGGTTTGTGAGTTCTCCGAGCCTGAGGTTTGGGAGGCGATTAAAGCTTGTTACGAGGGGAAGGCGCTGGGTCCTGATGGATTTAACTTTTTTTTCTACAAGCGTTTTTGGGATGAGTTGAAAGTGAGTATCATGGGAGTGTTTAATGGGCTGTTTTCGACCGGGATGCTACCATCGTCGATTAAAATATCATTTGCCGTACTCATTCCGAAGGTGCCGGGATCATCGACCTTAAATAATTTTAGGCCAATTGCTTTGGTGCATGGGATTTACAAGATCGTTTCCAAGGTGCTTGCGGCGCAACTTAAACCTTCTCTCCCGGAGTTGATTTCAGAAAATCAATTTGCTTTTGTTAAGGGTCCAAACATACATGATTACTCCTTCATTCCTTCAGAGGTATTACATTCAGGTCATGCGAGTAGACAATCTTGTTTTGCTCTTAAACTTGATTTTAGGAAGGCGTGTGATTGTATATCGTGGGATTTTATTAATGCGGTTTTACAAAGAATGAATTTTAGTGAAACATGGATTAAGTGGCTTTCTAAATGTAGAAAAAATTCGACAACGTCAATTTTAATTAATGGGCAACCGTGTAAGCCAATTCGTTTGCAACGTGGAGTGAAGCAAGGTGACCCGATTTCTCTGTTTATTTTTGTTTTATCCATAGAGGGGTTGAAGCAATTATTTGATGCGAGTGTCCGTATGGGTATGTTGCCGGGGTTTCGAAGTAGAGGCTCTGAGAGAGAAGTTTCATTGCTACAATTTGCGGATGATACATTATGTTTTATTCCTGCTAATGAGGCACTTTTCCCAACGGTATTGAGAATTCTAAAGTGCTTCGAGGTGGTGTCGGGTTTGAGCATCAATTTCACGAAAAGTTCGCTAATTGGAATTAATGTAACGGAAGCGAGGACTGAACATGCTGCTGATTTGCTTGGTTGTAAGATTGAAAAATTTTCGATTAATTACCTTGGCGTCCCGTTGAGCTATAAAAGGATTCCAATTTCAAGTTGGAACCCCTTAATAGTGAAATTCCATAATCGTTTGCAAGGATGGAAAGGGCAATGTCTATCGTATAGTGGAAGGGTGGTATTACTAAAGTCGGTACTTGCGTCGTTGCCGATTTATGTCCTTTCGATTTATAGGCTTCCGTCGTCGATGAATGATAAGTTGGTTCGCCTCGTGAGGATTTTTTTATGGAAATGTGACGCATTGACGAGGGGATTATGTAAAGTGAGATGGGACAAGATTACGCTTCCTTTGGTTGACGGTGGTCTTTATATAATGGATTTTAAGGTAGTTAATTGTAGTCTCTTGTTGAAGTGGGCTTGGAGATTGAGGAACACCGATAAATCGTCGTTGTGGTATGAGTTATGTGTCAAGAGATATGGGTTCACGTCTTGGGCTGCTTTGGAAAAGGAAGACTTGAGGGGGTTGTCGCATGTTTGGAGATGAATTATTGCATGTTGTGTTACAAACTCAAATTTGTGGAATGTGTTCAAGTCTAATACGAGTGTGAAGTTGGGTAATGGGGCTGAAGCTTCCTTTTGGTTCGATAATTGGACATCGAATGTGTCTTTAGCGGTGTTATTTGAGGATTTATTCGGTATTTGTAACTGTAAGGGCTGTTCGGTATTGGAGGGCTGCACATATATTTTTAGTTCGACACCCTTTGTGAGACCATTTTGGAAGAGGACTCTTCGAATTAATCTTCGGGAAATATGTATGCAGCTACGGAATTGGATAACACAATCAAACCCGACTATTGTCATGCATGGTACCGATGTTTTGGATAATCAATTGGAGATAACTGTGGCATTCGAAGCTGCTGCTGATGAATTCTATTGGGGGGCTGAAGTGAACCGAAAATACACGGCTAGGGAGTTTTGCAAGCGAGTTTATGCATCGTTTAATCGGTCCCCACTTGTGGATTTTAAGCTCATTTGGAAGTCGTGCCTCATACCAAAGGTTAAGTTCTTTGGATGGCTTGTTTGGCATGGAAGGATTCAGTCGAAAGCAATTCTACTTCGTAGAGGGTGTGTGGAGAATGATGTTTGTCCATTTTGTGGTGCTTCCGAGACAATGGACCATGCGTTGTTTCATTGCTCGAAGGCTAGATTAACGTGGTGTGATCTCTTTCGATTATTTGAGGTGGTGGTGATGATTCCGGAATCGGGACATTCTTTTGTGGAATGTTGGCGAGCTCTTTTCCGCGCAGGACCATGTAGGGATTTTGCGACGTCGTTTTGGTTCTTGATTGCATGGAATATTTGGCAAAGAAGAAATTAAAAGATTTTCAAAGAAGAAGATGACGTTACGGGTGTTGTTCTTACGTGTTATTATCATTGTAGGTTTATTTGTTCGTGTAATAGGCATTTTTTACCTTTCGATGCGAGTAGCGTCTTTGTAAACCCCCAAGCTTTGCTTGATTGTACTTATCCTCTTTGGAGAGTTATTAATGGAAGTAAAAGAGAGGTGGGTGTTTTGAAGGCAAGCGAACGCATCAACGTAGTATGGACGTTCGCCCCGAAATTTTCACCCGCCTCAATCTTTTCCCCGATGGAGGAACACACAGTTCCTCCGGAGGCTTTTCAAAAAAAAAAAAAAATTACCTCTATGCCATTCTTCTTTGCCAATTAACTTATTGATAATTGGTACTTGAGATCAGCCACAGGTAGAGCATTTACTTTTTTCATTTAAAAGATTGAGGTATATATATAGGTAAGCTTGCAAAGAATCCCAGCCATAGCAAGCAAGGGCATCGGCAATATTGTTACCTTCACGATAGCATGGGGACTACAAATATTTTGTAAACAACTAAGCTTGACGGATTGCCCAACAAATGTCTTTGCATCATTTGGTAGCCATATATGCTACATACGATGAGTCACATTCAAGCCAAGGTCTTGTCCATCCTTTCTCAAAAGCAAAATTAACGGCAATTGTGGTGTACTCTAGAGTAATTATGGGGTTAGATTTCGATAACTTGAGGTGGATCATAACAAATATATATAAGTTGCAGAGTTGTTATTTTTATTGGTCTTTATTTTTTTTCTTGTTTGAGTAAAGCTGGTAGATAGATTGTTCTATGATCACTATAACGAAAAATGACACATTAATATTATAACTATATTGGAGTAAAATTTTAGCCTTTAAGAAGGAATATTGACTATGAAGTTGAAATTGGCTGTTACATGGGGATAAATTAATGCGAATATAAAAATTTTATCCAAAGATTAATTAATTAATTGGATGTTTCAATGTGAACGAAATTTGAAATTGGAATATCCATAGAACTTCTTACATTGGAATCTCACCTGCTCCTTTTTATATCATAATCTAATGGAGCATGCACTTATCAATAAAGAAAAATTCAAAGGAGCATTAAAATAAAAAGGCAACTCCATATTATATTTGGATAATTAGGTGACATCTTACTTTATGTAAAACAAATGAAAAAGTCGACTTCCTTCAATTTCCGGGAAAGCCACTAACGTTATGTATCCAATTTTGGTTGGAGGTCGTTGGTTCAATTAGGGGTGTGTAAATGGTTCGGTAATCGAATTACTGAACCGAACCAAAACGAAATATTAATTTGGTTTGGTTATTTTAAAAATTCAGTTTGGTTCGGTTTGTAAAATGTTTGGTTATTCGGTTCGGTTTGGTTTTTGTGTAGACTAAACCGTAATAACCGAACCAAAATATATATAAACACATAATAAAATTTTATTTTAATATCACACATTTATTTCTCTTCTTGAAAATACACTCTTATTCCTTTATGTGTTTTTACTAAGCCATTTAATCCATTGTAATACTTATATTGGATGTGTATTTTGTATTTTAAGTGTTAGAATTTGAAATTTTTGTTAATTTATTAAAAATTTCGATTTGGTTCGGTTTTTAACCAAACCGAATAATTTATTTCGGTTTGGTTAATTCGGTTTTTATTCTTATTTGATTCGGTTCGGTTAATAATATTTTCGTTATTTGATGTTCGATTAGTTCGGTTTGATTATGTTCGGTTCGATTTTGACCGAATGCACACCCTAGGTTCAATACAAAAAAATTTATTCATAAAGAAGTTATGATTAAATCAAAGTAACACAGACTGTTCTGGCATTAGTTTATATTGCCTCCACTTCGGCAGCCTCTACACCTGTTGTGTCTAGTGATAATGTTTCGTTTTCGACTGCAGATTCATCTCTTACTCTTGATAGGGTTGATTGTACAGAACATGATATTAGGTCTTGGATTGAAAGGTTTGGTACAAGTGACGATGAATAAGATTATGCTGATACAGAAAACACTATTTTATCGAAACATTCTATTAATTCTGGCTATGCCTTGTATGATCGTAATTACGATTCGATTAAGGAGGATACATATCTTTGAAAAATATTAGACGTTGGAAAGATGAAAAAACTATTTGTGACAAGAAGAAAGTCTCAATGTTCACACAAACTACTACAATAAATACTCTTCATGACATCGCTGTTGATTTCGTTTGTTTTATGGTTTTACTCACGTTGGTTAATTTTACTTTTTTCTTTATTTATTTCGCTTCTGGTTTATTTTTTTTATTGTTTTCTTTTATTTTTTCTTAATAATATTTGAGTCTCATTTCTCGGTCTTAACATTTGATGAAATAAAAAAATTGATTTATCGATGTAAGAAAATGAGAGTAAGTTTTAATATTATTAACTAAGAAATATACACATCTTTTTTTTATTTTAATGAAAGAGTTCGATTATCCCAACCCTTGGTTATTTATTTCGATCATGTATTTGTTTCCACATCACTCTAAAAATCTCACAAGTATTGTTCCTCCATTTTCATTTTTTCCTCGCTATTCCCTTACTCTATCCTAAAATTCTACCTTTGACTTTCATTTTGGACCCTCATCACCACTAACCACAGGTAACGTTACCGCGCCGATCATCGGGACAGTTTGCCCTCCTAATCCAATAACAGGGTTGGATTCCAAGCGTAGTTTATTGGGGTCAATATGAAGTGCGTTGAAGGTCGCTCGGGGTCAAAATATTTACCGAGCTCCTTGTATCCACTAACACTCTTTTGACTAAGTAATCACTGATCATCATTTCTATAATGAGTGCATCTGAGTGAGGAGCTGGTCTTGACAAATGAGCAAAGCTAAAAAACACTCCGTTGTCTCGCCATGTGTTATCGATTCCTCTCTCGGTCTTCCTTTTCCTGCTGGTCGGTCCTCCAGCTATTACATTAATCACACCCAATCTTGGCGGGGCTTCCTGCACTCTCTCTTCTCTAGGTGCCGGGGCCCAATTTTGTGCTCGATCTTCTCTCTGATCTTCCCTTGGTTGGTTGACAAGAAACCGGTCTATCTTTCCTTCTGCTGCCTAGCCTGTTCAAATCAAGGGCTAAATGTCTTCATTCTTCCGTGTTATGTCCTTCACATTTATGAAAATCACAATAGGTCCCTAGCTTGCCTGGTCACCTCAGCCTTGGGGGGTAGTCAATGTGTTGGCCTTGTCTCTCGACCCAGTAAAGAACCTCCTTCCTCGAAGCTCGTAGAGGAATGAAATCCTTAGGAAGATCTGAATTCCTGTATTTTAGCCGACCTTGGGGCCGGGGTCTACTTCCGGATGCCTATGGTGATTGATTTATAATTTCCGGGGCTCCCAATTACCGCTAATGTGTGTCATAGAAAACCCATCCACGTGCCCTGCTCATCATTCCTACTAAAGAGGTCGGTCTTTTTGTAAATAGATCCTTCTTGAGATTGGCGCTCCTTGTATTTTGTGCAAGGATATCCACAGCTACATCCACGTTACAACCCTTGATATGGATAAGGGTCTTTTGGAATCTCTCAACATACTCACCCAATGGCTCATTCTTGCCCTGCTTAAGGAGCTGCAATTCTTGTACTGTCCGGGTTTAGGGTATCGAGGTGATGAAAAAGTTGCAAAACTCCTTAGTTAGCTCATTAAAGTTGTTGATCGACCCTGGTTTCAGAGATTCAAACCAAAACAGGCTTGGTCTGATTAAGGTTGATGGGAATAACTTGCACATCATGGAATCGATCACTTCTGTGGTAAAAAGCCCTTGACGGAAGGCTTTCACATGCTGGGTCGGATCTCCTTCGCCATTGTATTTCGACAATGCTGGGTAATGTAATTTATTGCTAAACAGTTCCTGCATTATTATTCTAGGAAAATGGTGTATCAACCACCTCTACCTCGGGCGTTACAGGGTCAATTCCTTCATTAACGAACATTCTTCTGACTCGTTTGAGGAATTTGTTCAACAATGCTTCCTCTCCTTCCACCGTTGCAGGAACAACACTAACACGTGGTTCAACAATTGCTATTCCAGCTTAATTCCTGGAGGGAATCTCGTGGGTTCCCTTCTTGATGGTCTGGAGGAATGGACCGGTTGTTATTCGTACCTCATAGTTCTAACCTCCGGTTCCTTGATTGAATAAACCTTAATGGACGATTGGGCCTCTCTCAGGTCGGGTTGATAGCACCTTTCATGTTGACGATGATGCATCATTCGTCTCTTTGTAACGTTCTTCTCATGGAATATCGACTGGACTATGTGACCTTCACCTTTCTGGTCAATCTGTGCCCTTTCCCGCTTTTGGGAGTTTATGGGACTTCGGGATCGCTCCCTCCGTCACTCAACTCTCTCCTGGCACAGAGCTTCTTCCGTTATTCTCTCTTGGTACTGAGATGGTCGTGGTGTGGCGATAAATTCCTTCAATACACAAGGCTTTGAGAGCGGGTAGTTCCTTGTGTTCTTGAATAGCTTGACCCGCTCCGGAACAGGTGTTGCTCCATTCCAAGGATCCTTTCTTGATTGGCCAATATCTACTCCATCCAAGCATTCATCGCGTTTACCGAGCCTTGTACCTCACCCATTGTATACATGTTTTGCTTAGTGATGTTTGCTAAAAGCCTTGTTTCCTCTGGAATACCCTCTTGTTGGCATAACTCGAATTGCTGATCTAGGTCAGTTGATATTGTTATGAATGGTATAGGGTTAGATTTCGATAACTTGAGGTGGATCATATCTTACATATAAAAGTTGCATTGTTTTTTTTTATTGTTCTTTATTCTTTCTTCTTGTTTGAGTAAACCTGGTAGATAGATTGTTCTATGATCACTATAATGAAAAATGACACATTAATATTTTAACTATATTGGAGTAAATTTTTACCTTGTAAGAAGTAATATTGACTATATATGAAGTTGAAATTGACTGTTATATGGGGATAAATGCGAATATAAAAATTTTAGCCAAAGATTAATTAATTAATTGGATGTTTCAATGTGAACGAAATTTGGAGTTGGAGTATCCATAAAACTTCTTAAATTGGAATTTCTCCTGCTCCTTTTTATATCATAATCTAATGGAGCATGCACTTATCAATAAAGGAAAATTCAAAGGAGCATTAAAACAAAAAGGTAACTCCGAATTATATCAAATTATATTTGGATAATTAGGTGACATCTTACTTTTTTCTTTATTTATTTCGCTTTAGCTAAATTTATTTTTTTCATTGTTTTCTTTTATTTTTTCTTATTAATACTTGACTCTGACTTCTCGGTTTCAATTTTTATTAAAATAAAAAAATTAGTTTTTCAATGTGAAAAAATGAGAGTAAGTTTTAATACAGTACTGTTAACTAAGAAATATACACATCTTTTTTAATGAAAGAATTCGATTATTCCAACCCTTGGTTATTTATTTCGATCATAGCTTTGTTTTCTCATCACTCTAAAAATCTAACAAGTATTGTTCCTCCATTTTCATTTATTCCTCAGCTATTCCCTTACTCTATTCTAACATTCTTTACATATCACAAAATGAATCCTGAAAAACCCAACTATTACGCTAGTCCTGCTGAAGTTAGGAAACATATAGAGACATCAGGACCTGAAACAAAATCGCCTCGTTATCCAATTGTTGTTTACAGAAATTTTGTAGTGGGTGATAAAATAGGTAATTTTGTTCAGCGATCATTTGACGGATTGAAAGAAGGAAAGGAGCCAAAAAAACCAGAAACTGGATCAGGAGGAAGTTACTTGATTCCAGATAGCAAAGACAATAAAAATTACATTTCGGTTTTCAAACCATCTAAAGAGGAACCGAACGAAGAACATTACATCCCTAACTCAAGAACAAAACCACTTCTGAAGCTCCCAAAGCGTTGTGACGGAATGACATTTTCACTTGACGATCCAAAAGAAGGGCTGAAAGAAGGGATAAGGGCAGGAGGTGGAGCACCCAGGGAATTCGCCGCTTATTTATTGGATCATCCAAAAGGTTGCAGACGACAAGGATTACAAGATGATGATTCGGGTTTCGCTGGTGTTCCTCCTACACTACTGGTTTATTGTATCAGTCCATTTTTCAACTACAAAAGTAAAGATTCACCAAAATATGAATATAAACTAAAAAACTACAAGGTTGGATCCCTACAGATGTATATGGAGAACCATGGAAGTTGCAGTAAAATAACAGTGTCAGATGTTCAGAAATTGGATGTGATAGACGTGCATAAGATCTGTTTGGTGGATATTAGATATGCTAATTTGGATAGACATGGTAATAACATTTTGTATCACAAAAACAAAAACGGTACAATTTCCTTAATTCCTATTGATCATGGCGGTTGCTTCCCTCAGAAAGTAAGTAAAAAATTAACTTACAATTTTTGCTCACTGATTTCGATCTGGCCTTCTCTAATGGTAGAAATATAAATCTTTTTGTAGTTTGCAATAGACTATTTTAAGTGGATGGATTGGAAAGAGGCCAAACAGTCTTTCGGCCAGGACTTCAAGGACTACATAAAAGAACTAGACGCAAAGAAAGACTTTGATCAGCTTAAAAAGTTTGGATTCGAAATGTCTAAGAAATCTGAAATCACGTTTCGCATGTCCACTATGCTTCTAAAAGAAGGAGTGGAAAGTGGACTCACTCCATTCCAAATTGGAAACATCATGTGCAGAAAAGGTAAACAACATAACATATCTGACGTGGAGGGGATTGCTGATAAAGCTTTTAATGAGATTGTTTATAAAGCCATGAATACCGAAGTTACTGGAACGGATGTTCCAGCGCTCGAGTATGAATTTCTTAAAAATGTTTCTTCCATTATAGATGAAGAGTTAAGGAGATCGACCGATGAAGAACAAAAATAATAACTTCAACAACCAAGGCAGATTTTTTTTTTTTTTTGAATTTTATGCTGCTTCGACTACTGTTCCGTTTGATATACTTTGTATCAACCTTGAAATTAGCAAATTAAGTACTTAAATTATTTAAAAAAATTGTTACTCGTTCCCGTTCCTTTTAAAAGGCGTTGTAAGGTTTTCATCAATAACAATAAAAAATTTATTACAACATTAATATAATATAATTAATTTATTCTTATTATTTAATAATTTAATCAATACTTTCTAATTTATAAGATAAAGATTGAATAATGTATTTGTGTTCTTGTAAAACACTAATAGCTGTCATTGTATTATAATTGTATTGTATATTATTATTTATAAATACACTAACTAGCTCTCACAAGTTGTGTGGAGAGTCCAATTCAGTATGTTAAGCTTTCAAGCATGGTATCGAGCCAATCAAAGGCACACTGTCGTCCTCTACCTGATCCTGTCTACCGAAATTTTTTTTCCTTTAGTTTCCAGCCATCCCTCTTTCATGAACACTCATGGCTTCTAGTAGCTTGTCATCCTCCTCCTCCTCATTGATTTCTTCTTCGATTTATTTCCCTTCAATGGCTGCCGTCGATGAATTATCAATTACCACTCAAACTTAATTCTTCTAATTACATTCTTTAGAAAACAGCGATAACCCCTATGCTTGGAGGATGCGATCTCCTCAAATATATTGATAGCTCTACTCCAGCTCCATGTTGATGCCCAAATTAGCCTAGCAAGTGCACTAGATCGTGATTAGTAGTATAGGACAAGATCAAGTGTCATTCCCATGAGGAGCAAGGAAAGTAATTAATTTTATAGGTTATTTAGTAGGTTAAGGGGTTTAAATATTTAAGGTGATTTAAGAGAAACAATTAAAATAAAGGTTGCTGTAAAAATAAAAGATGCAGTGACAAGGTTGCTACAATATGCAGAGACAGAATGTAAGGTTGCTGTAAAATATGAATACTGAAGACACAAGCTTTACCAAGTCGTTAAGCGGTGCTCATGGTGCTTCCTCTCCTCTATCCCAACATGTATAAGTGCATAGACCTAAAGTATCTTACCTGCTTTCCATGTAACTAAGTGCGGCATATCATCCTGCCACTTAATATTTTAAGGTTTTCACCTCGGGAGTTATCCATTTACGGACTATACCTTAAGCATTTAGCTCAAGTAAACATCTGGAATAAATCCCAGAACCCTTAGCAAAAGTTTAGTATCATCTCGGTGCGTGTAAACTTAGGTGATTATTAAGAGGCCTAAGGTTGCTAGTCATTACCTTTCGGTTCCTAGCTTCCCAATCCAGCACAGGCTAGCTAGACCCGTGAATTATTAAAAACAATAATAACCAGTCTAATAAAAGATTTCATGTTGGTTTAAAAGAGATTCTACACGACAAATAAGCTGCCAGCAGAGTCTAGCAAGCTTGCTGGGAAATTATATTATATACATAAAATAAAGTAAATGTATAATAAATAATATATAATATAAATAAAAACATAAAAACAAAGTAGAGAGAAGGTGAGCCAACTAAGGCTGATTTACAAAGTAAAATGACGCTCCTTATATACTACCTAAAAGAGGCTTAAGCAAGTTGTCAAGTGATTCTAATATAATATTACAAAATATTTAGGACTATTAGATTGCTACTTGATGGCCAAGTAAGGGGCAAGTGGCAGCACACCTTTTATATTTATTTCCTCCAAAAAGACTTCCTTTCCCTCTAAGAAATGCTCCAACAAAAGTCCAATCACAGCTAGACATGTTAGCAGCCTTGCTGGACACTCTTTTCACACCAAAATCTGGAAATCTTCGGCAACCATCCTGTAAATTCCGGCAACCTTCAAAATAGAATAAAATGCTCATAATTTCCACAAAATAACTCCAAATTAAATAATTCTAAAGCTAATATTCTTATATTTTCATGGTGCTTTTTCCACTTATCACTTCACCTGTGAATATTTCGGTTAGTACACTGAACCCGGAATTCATCACGTGGAAGCGACATGACCAGCAGGTACTCAACTGGATTTTGAATTCGATTAAACCAACAATTTTGCCAAAGATTGTAGATGTCAATTCTGCCTGTGAAGCGTGGATAAAGTTGGGGATTACCTATGCTTCAGGCTCTAAATCACAGATTCGTTATGTCAAACAACAACTCCCTTCATTAAGAAAAGGTAACGAAATCGTGTCTCAATATATGCAAAGAGAAAAATTGATGTCGGATAGGTTAATCTCACTGCAATATCACGTTATTGAGGATGATTTGGTTGACGTTATTGTTGATGTTTGAATGGATTGCGTAGTCCATTTCGTGATTTTTGTCGATCCTAAGAAGCTAGGATGACATCTATCACGTTTGATGATTTCCATGGCCTGTTGTTATCCGAGGAAAGACAATTAAGCTTGGGACTACTGTCTCCAATGACCTAAATACGGTCTCTGCTCATGTCTCTGTGTGAAACTTCAAGACGAGGACGTGGAATCTCACAATGACGTCGAAAGCAAGGTCAATTTTCTCCACAACACTTTATTGGGCAGCAACATCACCCAACATTCAGCAGCTCCGTCCTTGGACCTGGTCCTACGCAATTAGCCCCGAGACAATTTTCGAAACAAAGTAAAACTTGTCATCAACAAATTTAATATCAATTCATTAAACAATAAAAGAATTCTTAAACTTTGATGTACAATGTTATCGTTTGGAAAATTTGATTATTCGAACATTATTTTAAGTTATTTCAATTAAATTTTCCTGAATATATTTTTATCTTAATGGTACAACTTTTCAGTGGAGATGGGAGGTCTTGGGTTCGGTACACAGCCTCTTCAAAATCTATATTTTTCAAAATTATTGATTGATTATTGATAACATATGATATGTTAATTTTTAAAATTGACACATTTAAACTAATAATTTTTACTTTTTCAGAGTTAATACTCTAGTAAAATTATATTTTCTTGAAAATAATAAAACTAAATTGATGTTATGAATGATTGAAGAACAAAAAGTTCGAAGAAGAAAAAAGATGAAAAGAAAGGAAAGGTGGTGAAAAAAAATAATAAAAAAAATAGATGAAAAGGAGAAAAGATTTAAGGAAATGGTGTAAGGGGAGGATCAAACCGAGACGCTGCAAAACACGCCAATGGCCTCACCACTGGAGCAAACTACACTCATGTTTGTTTATCACATCTTATATTATATATTATAATCTTTATATACTAATACTATACCGAAAAAAATTTGAAGTCCTCGAAAACTTAGGACCCTGAGAGATCGCTCCACTTGCTCCCCCTAATAGCCGGCCCTGTTTCAAACCCACAGGCAACTCACCCTAGCTCCTATAATTTTACTAACTCATTTGCTATAATTGTAAGGGAACAGGCCATTATGCTTGACAATGCCCGTCACCTAAAACCCAAAACCCAAAACCCTATGAACCAACCCCAATCTCTAATTACACTGCGTCTCAAACAACTAACCCAAACTAGATCATGGGTAATGGTGCTAGTCACCTTCTCACCTTGGATTTGGGAAACCTTAATCTCCATTCTGAATACTCCGGGCATAAGGAAGTTCAATTAGGTAATGGTTCTGGTCTCCTAATTAAACATAAATGCTCTACTTTACTTCCGCATTCTAATTTATCTCTAAGTCAGTTACTTCATGTTCCAAATTCTAAAAATTAATATTATATCCTTTAGTGCTTTAACTAAATCTAATGCCATATTTGTTGAGTTTTTTGACAATTTTTTTTGTTGTGAAAGATCTCAATTCTAGACAAGTGATTCTTCGAGGCCCAAATAAAAATGAGCTCTACACTCTACCGCGGTTAACGCCATCATCTATTCAATCCAATCTCACATCGTTGAAGACATGGCATGAGCATCTTGGTCATCTTAGTTTTCCATTAGTTAGTACAGTTTTGAGTCAGAATAAAATTTCATGTGTTTTGCGACCTACTGATCAAACATTATGCGAGCATTGTGCAATCAGTAAAAGCCACCGCTTACCTTTTCAATTGTCGGATTCTCATATCTTAGGTTCTATAGAATTAAATTGTTCGGATATTTGGGGTCGAGCCCTAGTGTGCTCGTTTGATGGATTTCGTGACTACTATTTTTTATGATCATTTTTTAAAATATTGTTGGATCTATTTTCTTACTAGGTGGTCTAAA
>CATIWQ010098424.1:0-15781 GCA_949673415.1 Euphorbia schlechtendalii | reverse complement strand
TCGTAGGGATACTCTATACCAATTTCTGTTATTCTATTATATATATATATATATATATATATATATATATTTACCATCATATCCTAACCAACCCAACAACAATAAAATTATCTATTTTATTTTATTTGTTTCGTTACTCTTGTTGGTCTTTAGAACTGGTTCCTTCCTTGCAGGATCGATATCTTTTAAATCTACATCGAAACTGTATACTTGCAGTGGTCACCATTTTTCTATTTGATAAGCGGTATTGACAACACATGTTCGTATTTTGAACTTTTATCTTATCGGTAAAAAGGTCGGGAATAAGGTTTTTGGCACTGTTACCAAATATAAGCCCTCAAAATAAATAGAGTCAAAACCTTACGATCAAGGCTAGAAAGTCATTTAGATCAATTAACAACATAGTAACTAAGATACCGTTGGATCTCCTCCACCTGGATCTTTTTGGTCTTGTTCAACCTATGAGCAAGGGCAGAAAGAGATTCTCCTTGCTTGTAGTGGATGACTTCACAAGATTGACATGGGTAGCCTTACTGAGCAGCAAAGATGAAACCTTTAAGTCTTTTGTCAAACTCAGTAACCAAATAATGAACGAATTAGAGCTAAAATCTGTAGAATCTGGAGTGATCATGGACGTGAATTCGAGAACTTTCATTTCAAAGAATTTTGTTCAACACATATGGCATTGACCACAACTTTTCTGCTCTTAACATGCCTCAACAAATGGGGTAGTAGAAAGGAAGAACAGAACCAGGGTTGAAATGCCTCGATCCATGTTGAGTGATAACAATATACTAAAGTACTTTTGGGGAGAAGCTACTAACATAGCCTCTTATATACTTAATCAGGTTTTAATTTGCCCAATTTTGGAGGGAACACCCTATGAGCTTTGGCGAGGGTGTAAGCTTTAAGGTTGTTCATCTCTTATTCTATGGTTGTAAGTGTTTTAACTTAAATACCAAGGAGTAGCTAGGTAATCAGAAAGCCGATGAAGGTATCTTTCTGGGTTACTCGAGTAACATCAGGGCATATACAATATATGTCAAGCAAAATGGTCTTTTAGAGGAGTCCATGCATGTAGATTTGATGAAACTAACAATATATATAGATGTCCATTTGATGAAGATAAAGGAGTAATCCAAGCAGATAATCAACTCAGCATGCCACTCTCTAAACTTATATCTTTTCTGGCTACCATCTCATTTATGAGATGGTACTTTCTGAGTATATGTTCATTTCTATGACAAGACCATGGTTATTATTGAAATTAAAGAGAAAACAAGCTCAAAGATTTTTTTTGTGTGTCTGTGTGAATAATGAGAGGCTTGAATGCCTATTTATAGGGAAAAATGGGGAGTGTTAGACTTCCCTTCCAACTCTTCATGGGATGGGATAAATCGGATCCCATGTATAGAGGGTCAACCACGTGGGTCAAGGTGACCCGCGCACCACATGAGGGAAGCCCTAGAGAGCTTCCCTTATATATTGCAAGCCCAAACTTATAGCCCACGCTAGTGGGCTTGCCATTGCAAGCCCGCGCAAGCGCTGCCACGGGCAGTGCTTGCAACCCGCTAGCTTGCTAGCTTACCTTACGCACTAGCGGCTCACAAACATTTTCAGTTTGCGGGGCAACTGCGGGAGCCCTACCTCAAACAATCCGTGCTCTTTTCAGAGCCCACTTGCAACGGGAAAATTCCCTTGCTCGCTATGACTAGTTTTCCCTATCTTTTCATTATTCCTTTTAATTATTGATTCGATTAAACCAATTAATAATTCTTCTCACTGATTTGACAACCTGTATTTTCAATACAGACCCAGTCCATAGGTTTAACACATGGTTCAATAAAGAGCCAAAGTGTGTGACCTCATAGGATCCCAAAGTATAGAGCCGCTAGAGGTTCACCTAAACTTGGCTTCTCATTTGGGAACCTTTAGGCTTATTGTTCTAGACCGTTATGGAACTCGATAGTTCTAAACGATCAAATGGGCTTTCTAGAAACGACATATGATCCCCTGATACTTGGAACGTCATGTGCCTATGACTTGATCTGATTCTACAATAGTAATAAGTACAATACACTCCTTCCATCAGGTTAATTACTATCTAGTTTATTGAGCTCGGATTAAGTGTCAACTCAGGTAATAGCCGTAGCTATCCTAGAATTAGAATTGTTCACGAAGAATACCACTCAGCGGTTTTGTATCTTGATCGATTAGAAACCCGTTCCATCTATCGTATACTCTAATAAGAGGTTTATGAGTGTGTCACTTCAACAAGGGGCCCTAAGGTACATCTCCATTATACTACTATAACAGGAGCGATGGATCCCATCTTGACTACATAGCTTACTAACATGTGATCATCGCTATATACGTAATCACCCGTGTCATCCTGATCGCCAAGGTGTGAGTAAGTATGACCCAAAGTATAGAAACTCCTACATAAGGTAACCGGTATATCAGGTCCAATGATACTCGTACTGCTACTACAATAAGACATGACACCAACACATGGATATAGTTATTTCCGGGTGTTTGTCATATGGAGGTCTCCAATATATTACCCGAGTACATTCTTGTGATAACTCAAGCTACCACTTTTAGCTCGAGAGATCAGCTACTTAGAACTAATCCAAGGAGTAATCCTACACATGCTAGTCTATCCGCTCCATTGATGTCCAGTTTTAGTGAAACCATGATTAGGGATATTTAGACTATTCATTAAAACACGTATGTTTAGTTCTCACTCCAAATAGCTCCAACTATGTCCTTGCACTTTTACGCTATGAATTAGTCATGGACTTTGTTTCATCAATGCATATATAAATATTCAAATATATATGATACCAACGAGATATAATAAATAGAAAGCGCCGATAAGTAACAAAGATGCCTTTGATTATTATTAATAATTTAAAACTGTTTGTACATTATAGCTAATAAAGACATATCACCCTAAATGCATCTAGGGCATACATCATGTCTAATAATCTCCCACTTGCATTAGAGCCAATGGGCCACGTGCTTAATACCATACTCGTTAACATGCTGGTCATGCTTAACCTGAGTTAATGGTTTGGTTATCCCATCCGCTAGATTTTGATCTATTGGGACATCTTCTAAACTTATATCTTTTCTGGCTAACATCTCATTTACGAAATGGTACTTTCTGAGTATATGTTTGTTTATGTGACAAGACCGTGGTTCCTTTGCCTGAGCAATAGCCTCATTGTTAACATAATAGATCGCTATCGGATTTACAATGTTGGACACCACACCGAGATCACCAATAAATCTCTTAAGCCATACGGCTTGCTTAGTAGCTTCTGAGGCAGCTAAATACTCAGATTTTGTGGTTGAAATGGTAGCCGTATCTTGTTTAAAACTCTTCCAAATAGCTGCCGCTCCATTAAACATAAACACACAACTTGACTGGGACTTCTAATCATCCTTTTCAGACTAAAAACTAGCATTGGTGTATCCCTTTAAAGTGAGATCACCTACTCCATATACTAAATAGATATCCTTAGTCATGTGTAAGTACTTGAGGATAGTTTTAATGGCTATCTAGTGCTTCTCACCTAGGTCAGATTGAAATCTTCTTGTGACACTCAACGCAAGTGAGACGTCAAGCCGAGTGCATACCATAGCATACATGATGGACCCTATCGTTGAGGCATAGGGTATTCCATTCATGCGCATTCTCTCTTCTTATGTTCTCAAACACTCAAATTTAGAAAGGTTAATCCCGTGAGACATTGGGAGATAACCCTTTCTTGACTGCTCAAGGTTAAATTTATCCAAACCTTGTCTATGTATGTACTTTGTGAAAGACCTAGAAGCCTTTTAGATCTATCTCAGTAAATTTTAAGACCAAGTATAAAGGATGCTTCTCTATGGTCTTTCATGGAGAACTTCTTTGACAACCATGTCTTAATTGTCTGAAGAAAAGGAATATCATTTCCTAGTAATAATATATCATTAACATATAACACAAGCAAAATGATCACACTTCCACTAGCCTTTTATATACATAGGGCTCATTAGCATTCAATACTAAATCAATTTCTCGGATTGTCTCATCAAACCTAATATTCCAACTCCTCGATGCTTGCTTAAGTCAATAAATGGACTTCTACAACTTGCATACCTTAGAGCTATCCTTAGATGTGAAACCAGTGGGTAGTGACATAAACACATCACAATCCAGATTCCCGATAAGGAATGCTATCTTCACATCCATCGTAATCAACGGCGATGGCAAGGAGTATCCTGATAGACTTCAGCATGGCCACCGGTGAAAAAGTTTCATCATAGTTAATGCCTTCTTTTTTACTGTACCCTTTTGAAACCAGCCTTGCTTTATAGGTAACTATGTTACCGTCCATGTTGGTTTTCTTCTTGAAAACTCACTGATAAGTGTATAATTACACTTATTATCTTGATATTTTCAATCATAAAATGATATGGTTTAGAGTCATTTTATACTTCATATAAAAGATTTCACGTGGTATGTAGTTGTTTTTTATGCAAGTGCAGAAACTAGGTGAATCTTGGAAGTAAAATGATTAAAGATGGAATTCAAAGTAAAAAGAGTGAAAGAAGAAAAACACATGTCATGATCGTGACACCCATTCGCGGTCGTGACTCATCCTTCACAAACAGAAAGTTACCAACTATTGTTGACGATCACGACATGAATATTGCGCTCGTGACTTGTAACGGTTTTTGGTAAACCCTTCTCAACTTTCAACCATCGGATAAGAACGATCAACCGCCATCAACTGTTAGACAAAAAGACACCTTTTGGAAGCAACCCAATCACGAAAAGGTGCCTTTCCATTGAAGATGAGGATGAAATCCATCGCCAATGGACACGACTCTTCGTTTAGACAGACGCAACTGATTGCAAGGTTTTGACTCTATTTATTTTTGAGAAATTATATTTTATGATGAAGCCAAAAACCTTGTTCCCCACTTCTCTACCGATAAGATAAAAGTTCAAAATACGAACAAGTGTTGTAAGTACCACTTATCAAAATAGAAAAATGGTGACCATTGCAAGTACACAGTTTCAATGTAGTTTTAAAAAATATCAATCCCACAGGGAAGGAATTTGGCTCTTAAGACTAACTAGAGTTACGAAATAAACAAAATAAGTTAATTTGTATTGGAGGATTGGATTGGTGGATAAATGAATGAACAGATGTATGAATAGACTAGAAAAGATGCAAATTATATAGATATTCCCTAAGAACAAGTATAGTAAAGAAAAACATGCAAAATCATCAAAAATATTTCGTACACTAGATAACTTCAACAAATAAGGTTCTAAATGCCCTAATATTCAATAATTCAATACAGAGCAACACATGAGATGATTTTTCTTGATCTAGGGTAAACGAATTATGACACTTATAAGAACCTGGATAACAATATTACTATGCTTAGTACGGGTCACTCTCACATAGCCATATTTAGCATGTTACCACTCCAAAAATGATGGCTCACTAAAAAACGTTATAATCACAGATCCAGTGACTATACACAATCTTGTTAACCTTGAAATCACTCTTAAAGTTAACTCAAAAGCATATAATTTAATTAAAATAAGAGATGCAAAACGAAATACTCGTTATGACACATAGATAAATCATAAACTTCGAAATAGAAAGTATAAGCAGAAAACAAAGTAAAGTTGTAAGGTATGCAAGTGAAAGCTAAAGTTGATCAAACCGTACACACTCTTTAATGGGAGTCATCAACTCCTACAATTCCTGTGTCTACTTTGAATCTGGTCTCAACTCGTACAGAACCTTCGTTAGGATGTTATTCTTTGTGAATCTCAAATAAAAGAATGCTGAAGAATGAAAATTTTTATTTATAAGTGCTTTGTAATTACACTCATACAACAATCGCTCGAATTTGTGGAGAAATCTAGTGATTGAAATAAGAGTCGAATCACTTAAACATTTTTATTGCTATAACTTTGAATTAACGAAATCTATATAATTTCTAATCTCTATCTATGCACACACCATGCACTACTTTTCCACACAACACCATATGCCATGAAATTGACTAGTCTTGAACCCTATTTATAGAGTACAAAGGGTTGCGTCTATCCAAATGAAGAGTCATGTCCATTGGCGAAGAGTTGCATCACTTCATTGTGATTTCATGCAAAGTCTCATCTTTATCCACAATGGATAGGCACCTTTTCATCATTGGTTGACTTCTAAAATGTGTCTTTTCGGTTGGTAGTTGATGACGGTTGATCGTTGTTATGTGGCGGTTGGTAGTTTAAAAGAGATAACCAATAACCGTCACAAGTCGCGACCGTGATTCCCATGTCATGATCGTGAACATTGGTTGGCAATTTTCTATTTATGAAGAGTGATAAGTCACGACCACGAGTAGGTGTCACGATCGTGAAATGCTGTTTCTTCATGATTCTTCTTAGCAACTTTGTTGATCTTTGACAACTTTGATCCTAAGCCAAATCCTTGTGTTCTACGCATCTTTTTACACCTCTTTTTACTTTTTTTCATAAAATTCCATATTTGATCATTTCACTCACAAGATTCACCTAGTTTGTGCACTTGCATAAAAAACAACTACATACCACGTGAAATCTTTTATATGAAGTATGAAATGAAACAAAACATATTGTTTTATAAGTAAAAATATCATGATAATAAGTGTAATTATACACTTATCACACCCCCACACTTAACTTTTGCCTTGTCCTCAAGGTAAACACAATAGAAGTGTATAAATTAGTATTCAAGTTCGTACCTCATTTGGCGAAAGACTATTGTAGTGAGTATCACATTCCCACGTTCTATAAGATTCAAGTAAAAGTTTGAAATTTCCCACAAATTAGCAATATGCAATTTATATAGTTTAGTTGCATACCTTTGCTCTTAATGGAGGGTTAATCAAATCGCATCTTCATATAAGTGTTATATGCTTACTCGAATATTACCTTCTCTCAAGTATAGTACAAAGTATAAAGGACAAAAGAAGCACACTGTTGAAAAGTTTGATCTCAAGGCATTTTTAGGAAACCTATGATGCTAAAAACACTCTTAGTGGTTGCATTTTATGCTCCATACCACTCTCCCCTTTTTTTAGTGGTTGCATTTTATGCTTCATACCACTTTCTCTCATTTTTTTAAGCATATGTTTTTGAAGTACAGATTTGTACTTTGCACCCATTTTTCATGCTGTGCTACTATTTATTTCACTCATTGAATGGTTGTAGTTTCTGCTCCGTACCATTCCTCACCTTTTGCATAACTAATTGGTTATCCTCTCTTTCTTTTGATTTTTCTCTCTTAATACCCTCATCCTTTATTGATCACTTTCAAAGTATTATAGCTATAGTTTCCCAACACTTTAAACACACTCAATACTTATATGACGTATTTGAGAATAGCATATAAAACTCATAGTAAGAATATTATTAGATATTACGCCACTCAAAACTTATCGGTAGCATTAAACTAAAACTATATAACTTATACTAATTCATGTTGCATTGAAATATATATCAAAACTTACTTGGAATGTTGCTATTGAATGTTACTCCCCGAAATGACAAGAGCCATAATGATTGAGTCCAATGTCCCTAAATTTCTTTGGTCAGAAGCTATTGCCACATCCGTATATCTCCTTAATCATCTACCCACCAAAATACTTGACCATAAAACACCACTTCAATCCCTCGAAACCCAAACACAAATACCATCCCACCTTACCCTTTCACCCTGAATATTTGGTTGCTCTGTATTCATGCATATCCCTAAAATTGACCAATCCAAACTAGACCCATGTGCCATTAAATGTGTATTTGTTGGGTATGCACCTCACTAGAAAGGATATCATTGTTATAGCCTAACTCATCATCGTATGTATGTCACCATGGACTCTACCTTTCTTAAGTCTTAATTATATTATCTTAACCAACCTCATGACTAGGGGGAGAACACTTCTACCTCACTCAATTAGTTAGACATCACAAATCCAACTCCAAACTCAAATGAACAACCCACATTAACCAAATTTCCCACACCTTCAACTACAAGGTCACCTCAAGAGTTACGAGTCAATGAAGAATAGACTAATAATCTCATACCCACCAATGATCAATCTTCCTATGATGTCTAACATGAGGTAAATGAACATTTAAGCCCAATTTCCACTTTCGAATTAAATGACATGGACACTAATCTTGAATCTCGCAAGAGTAATCATGGAGTACCAACAATGAGATATACGCTAGAACATATTCCTCGTTCTAGTAGATATCCTATGGGAAACCTAGTACAGGGGAGTTTGTCAAAGGAAGCAAAGGCGTTTACTGTGACACTCTATGCTCAAGATATTCCAATGATCGTTCGCGAGGCAAGATAGAAGGAAGAATGGAGAATGGTTATGAATGTAGAAATGGGGACACTAATAAGAAATGGCACCTAGAAGAGATGTAGACTCCCACCTGGTAAGAAACCAGTAGGATGCAAATGGGTCTTTACAATTAAGTAAAAATCCGATGGCACTATAGAATGACATAAAGCTTGACTTGTGGCAAAGGGGTACATACAAACATACGGAATTGACTATTCTAAACTTTTTCTCAAGTTGAAAAGATCGACACAATTCAAGTTTTGTTCTCAGTTGCAGCACATAAAGCCTGGCCACTACATCAATTCGAAGTAAAGAATGCATTCCTACACGATAACTTGGAGGAAGAAGTTTACATAGAGTCCCCACTAGGCTTCACTGATTAATTTGAGAAAGGAGAAGTGTGCAAACTCTAAAAGGCTCTTTATGGGCTAAATTAATCCCCACAAGCCTAGTTTGGAAGATTGATGGTAGTGATGAAGCAATATTGGTATAAACATTAACTCTGATCACACTCTATTTTTGAAGAGAAGAGGACTTGATCACATGCCTAATAATTTATGTAGACGATATGATTATAACAGGCAGTGACACTGAAGAAATTGTAAACCTAAGGAAAATTTATTCACAGAGTTTGAGATGAAAGATCTTGGAGGATTGAAATACTTCTTGGGGATAGAAGTATTACAATCAGACAAAGGAATATTCAAATCTCAAAAGAAATACATCCTTGACCTCCTTGCAGAAATAGGAATGGTAGACTAAAGACTAATAGACTCTCCAATGCAAATGAATCACAGGCTAAAAATCAATGGGAGTACCAACGAAATCGAGAAAGACAGATACCAATGACTTGTAGGAAAACAAATCTACTTATCTCATACTTGACTGGACATAGCTTATGCAGTTGGGGCTGTTAGTCAGTTTATGCACCAACCACAAGAAGAAAAAATGGAGACGGTCATGAGAATTCTGAAGTATTTAAAGGGCACACCAGGAAATGGGATCATCTTCAGGAAAAATTGGCACTTGGATGTAGATGCTTATACAGATGTAGATTGGGCCGGCAATCCAAATGATCGGAAATCAATAGCAGGATACTTCACCATGTGGTCTAGGGAAACTTAGTGACTTGGAGAAGTAAGAAACAAAAGGTAGTAGTACTATCAAGTGCAAAAGCAGAGTTTCGAGGAATTGCCAAGGGTATAACTGAAATAATTTGGATCAGAAAGTTGATGACAGAAATCTATTTTTCACTCTATAGCCCAAGCTAACTCATGTGCGATAACAAAGCAGCAATAAGTATCTCAGAAAATTCGGTTCAACATGATAGAACCAAACATGTGAAGATAGATCGACACTTCATAAAAGAAAAGTTAGAAGATGGCATAATCGAACTACCCTTTGTGAGATCAAAAGATCAACTACCAAATATTCTCACTAAAGCCATCTTAGGTCGAAGCTTTCTTGATATTCTCAAGAAATTAAGTATCGGTGATCCTTCAACTTAATTTGAGGGAGAATGTTAGGAAATTAAACTAGGATGGCAGGTAATAAGTCAAGATAAGCAAGTCAATAAAGACCCCAAATCAAGGATCAAACACAGGAAAATAACATCAATACAATTTATTGTAATTAATTCTATTCCATTACAATGGTCTCCTTTATAGTATAAATACACAGATTTACACAAATGTATCAATGAAACAAAACATTCTTCAATTATCTATTCTAAGTAATTCAAAATGTCATCTCAACATCTATAACAGTTTGATCCAAGCAATAGCCTCTACAGAGCATAGAGGTAAAAGCACTCTTTGAAAAGTAACTAGATGCAAATTATCTCGATATTTAAAGACTATCAACACATGTAGCACAAAACATATATATTAGTCCAACATAGACATTAACAAGTCTCGATTTGAATGTCACAAAATACACAAATTTAAGCATTTAACTAATACCTTGTTAATAAAGGAAATTCGACTTCTTTTCTAGTTTGGTACAAAGTCTTTGCCTTCTTCTGCTCTATCATATACTCGTGAAATCGTTCTGCTTTTCTTTTCATTCCCTCTATCATCTTCTCAGTAGCCTTCGTTATCTACTTTGGTAAATGGACTTCCATAAAATCGAACCATTGCCCCAAAGTCATCTTCTCCAAATCCACCGTTTCTTTATCTGATGATATGCTCTGAACAAAAGTGTCCTAGGATCTGACAAAACAAAAGCAGGTTCGCATAACTTAATAGCTTTGTGAAGATCTTTCAGATGACCATATTTACTATCCTTGATCAAACCTAAATTAAATTAACAGTTATCTTGATATTGCAATAATAAAAAAAACACCAGAAATGGCCAACACCTTTTACCATATACATCAATGGGGGCATCATAGTCATAACTAGTTGTAATAAACGGGCCTCCAACAAACATGGTATTGTAAATGAAAAACATACAAGCATTATGGCTGAACAAGATTTTTGTTTGTAAAAATATGAACTGCAGTACTTGGGGAATCCAACCATGTAGTAATACATATATGAGCCATCCTTCTGTACAAAATGAGTAACTGCAGATGCCAAATCATCAACTGGTCATTGATGGGCCGTGCCACCAAATTCTAAAAACCTTTATCCAAATAAGAGAATTTAAAAAAAAACACCATTGTCGTGAACAAGTTAAAACAATTGCATTGCATGGATTACTATTTAGGATTAACTAGCCACTCCAAGCTTCAGTCAACATTGTAGGTTTGTTGGGAGTGAGATAATCACAGTAAAAGAAATTCTTGTATTTATCTAAAGCCAAATTCAATAGGTAATTATAATTTCAGATTTACGAATTTGAAAAGGTTTCACAAAGGCTCAGTATTAAAATTGACCACAGGATCTAGTGCATCATCTTGCTTGCACATAACCCATGGAACTCCTGTGTTCAACCCAACTGCCATATTTTTATCCTAGAAGTAATACTAATAAAATAAAATAACAAAAACTCACAAAACTATAATTATACTTTTTAACTCTATTTTTTTACTCTTAACTTGATGAATACAAATGTTGAAATGAGCTCTTTATATAGAGTTTGTAATCAACAATTAAACAAAGATATAAATATGAATATTAATTCTACACAAACTGAAAAATGTAAATGTTCTACATGTTGTAACTTTCACATTTATTTCTACCACTTATGTCTTCATAAATTTTTTATTAATTGTGACTTTATCTTCATCCGTTGCTTATCTTTCTCTTGATGGCTTTATCCGTTCATTTATTTTATTTATTAATTCAACAATCCCCCTTAAATTTAATCTTTGGTAACACCTAACAATACTAGCAATTCGCTAATACTTGAGTGGTTTTGTAAAGATGTCCGCAATTTGATCTTGCGTCTTCACATATTTCAATGTCACTTTCGTTTGTTCAATACATTCTCTTATGAAACGATATCTCGTATTAATGTTGCTTCGATCATAGAAGATTGGATTTTTTACTAACGCCAGCGTTGATTTATTATCAACCAAAATATTTGTTGGATCATGTTGTTTTATTTGAAGTTTCTTTAATAGTCTTCGTAGTCATATTGCATGATAAACACATGATGTTCTAGTGACATATTCAGCTTCACATGTTGACAGCGTCATAATAGGTTGCTTCTTCGAACTCCATATAAATATCGTATCACCAAGAAAAAATACAAATCCGCTAGTGCTCTTTCAATCATTCTTACCGCAAGCCCAGTCACTATCACTGTATCCAACTAACTTGAACACGTCTGATTTCGAGTAGCGTAGTCCAAAATTAATTTTACCTTTCATGTAACAGAGTATTTTCTTTGCTGAATTCCAATGAGACTCCTTCAATGCTTCCATGTATATGCTCACTAGCCCAACTGCATACAATACATCAAGCCTGGTGCATGTCAAGTATCTCAAACTACCAATAAGGCTTCGGAATATTGTTGGGCTCACTCTTTCTTTATCTTCATCTTTGGTTAATTTCAAACTACATTCAACCAGAGTGTTAATGGCGTTAAAATTCTTCCATCTTGAACTTCTTTAAGATCTCCTTGGCAAAACCACTTTGAGAAATAAAGATGCCATCACCACTCTGCTTCACTTCAATGCCCAGGTAGTATGACATTAACCCAATGTCAGTCATCTCAAACTCATGAGCCATTGTCCTCTTGAAATTAGCATATAAGCAACATATCTCCATTTCTCACTTTCACATACACTACATATTCATATGGGCATTTTACAAAACCGTTCTCTTGAAAGTATTTGTCAGTGCGGCTATTCCATGCTCTCGGTCCTTGCTTGAGTTCGTATAGTGCCTTCTTCAGCTTCAACACTTTTTCTTCATGCCCTTTAACAATGTAACCAAGCAGTTGTTGGACATAAATTTCCTCTTCCAATTAGTATCCATTTAGAAATGCTGACTTGACATCCATTTGAAGTATCTTCCATCCATTTTGAGCAGCAACTAAGATCACTAGCCTCATAGTCTCCATCCTTATGATAGGTGCAAAAACTTTATCATATTCAATACTAGGTTTTTTACTATATTTATTCGCAACTATTCTAGCCTTATGTTGTACAATTTCTCCATTAGCATATTTCTTTGCCTTGAATACCCACTTAACACCAATGGGTTTTTTTATCTACTGGAAGTTTAGTTAACTCCCACATCTTATTCTTCTGAATTGTTTGGATCTCCTCTTCCATGGCTTTTGTCCATCTCTCATCTTTCATTGCTTCTTCAACATCAATGGGTTCACTATCAATAAGATGACAGTAAAGATATAATTCTTCACTAAGATCTCTTATGACATCATAAAGATCTTCAATGCTTCTAAACTTTCTCGGCCTCTCTCTAGAACTTTCACTAGAGCTTTCTCCTTGTTCAAGAGATGCACCCGAAATCAGACTATTCATCATCGATGTTGTGGCTTACTCCTCTGGCTCATGCTCATTGTTTTCATCCATTGTGAAAGGATAAAAACTAAAATTCCTCTCCTTGTGGTTGATCCAATCCTATACTACTTCTTCATCGATAGTCACGTCTCTACAATGATAACTTTTCCCATATCAGGATCAAACAACTTGTATCCTTTCGAAAATTTTGAGTACCCCAAGAACAAGTATTTTTTACTTTTGTCATCCAACTTTCTTCGTTCTTCATCTGCAACATGAACATGTGTAACACTTCCAAAAACACAAAAATTAGAGCTATTTGGCTTTCTCCCACTCCATGCTTCTTGGAGTGTCATATCAAGAATACTGTTATTAAGAACCGATTCAGGATATACATAGCATAATCAACAGCTTTTGCCCACAACTCATTGGGCAAATTCTTTCTCTTCAACATGCTTCTAACCATGTCAAGCACCGTTTGGTTCTTTCTTTCAACAACACCGTTTTGTTGGGGCGATCTTGGGGCTGACAAGAAATGGCGGATTCCATACTCTTTACAAAATCTTTTAAATTCATTAAATGTGAATTCTCCCCCTTTATCTGATCTTAAAGCCTTGATGTAAGAGCCACTATCTTTCTCAATGAGCACCTTGAATTTCTTGAACGCTCCAAAGACTTCTAATTTCTCCTTCAAAAAATAAACCCACGTCTTTCTAGTATAATCATCAATGAATAGCAAGAAATATTCATTACCTCCCAATGACATTGGAGCAATTGGTCCTCAAACATCAGTATGAATGAGCTTGAGTGATTCCCTAGCTCTTTACATAGATTCTTTTGGAAAACTGGTTCTCATTTATTTTCCAACAAGACATCCTTCACAAAGTTGGTGGGGTTTATAAATTGAGGGAAGACCATGTACAATCTTATCCTAACTCATCAATTTTAGTCCTTCAAAGTTGAGATGTCTGAACCTCAAAAGCCACAACCAATCAGTATCCTTCACACAAGTCTTCAAACACTTGGCCACTTCTGTCCTGATGTTGAGTGTAACATCCGAATCTTTGACATAAAAACACTTACTAATACTTCCTTCTTATCATTCAGCAACAGCAAATTCCTATTCACCATGTGAACTTGGTAGTTTTTATCGAGCAATTATCCCAAACTCAAAATATTGCTTCTCATGTTTAGAACATAATAGACATTGCTTATGAATTGGTGATCCCCATTCTTTAGACGAACAAGAATGGTTCCTTTTCCTTTAATGGGAACTTTTGAAGCATCACCAAATACAACATTTCCATTGAAAGACTGGCCAAGTTCAACGAACAATTTCTTTTCTCTACACATATGATTACTTGCTCCATTGTCAAGGTACCATATGTTATTATCTAGACAATGTTCACCTTTACGAGTGGGCAATACTATGTCATCTGCATCCTATGTTGTTAGTAGCTTCCTCCACTTGCCTAGGTGGATTCCTACATTTTGATACATAGTGACCATAATTCAAGCAATTGTAACTTTGCACATTGAACTGTCTCATCCATCATTCTATCTCCAGTGGCCTCTTCCTCATCCTCGACCATGTCCATAACCTCTACCTCTTGTGGATTGGTTGTTTTCGTCATTATTATCACCTCTTCCAAATTGGTGATTTCTACCACATCATCTTCCTCTTCCACTTACTCCACGACCTCTCCTCTTCATGATTAATTAGAATCTCGACTTTCATTTTCTCGCAATGATGCCTTTATTGCTAAGACTTGCTCAATAGTTTCTTCTTTTTATCTATTTAATCTCTCCTCACGTGCTTGCAATAATCCAACAACTTTGTCAACAGTCATTTCACTCGTATCTCTTGACTCTTTGATAACTACTACTGTATAGTCAAGCTTTGGTAGTAACGATCTTAGAATCTTCTCAACGATTCTCGATTCTTCAATTTTTCTCCATACTGCTGCATTTGATTTATGATAGATTTTACCTGTGAGGAATAATCAACAATTGTTTCCATCTCCTTCATTTTCATCATCATGATTTCTCTCCATAACATTGCAATCGCACCTTTTGTACCTTCTCCTCTCCTTGAAGAGAAACTCAAAATATATCCCACACTTGTTTGGAGGTAGTTGCTTCCGCTACCCTCTCAAACATCACATCATGCAATCATTAATGGATTAAACTGAGCGCCAACTAGTCAATCCTACTATTCTTATGCAAACCATCTGTCTGAGATAATTATGCATTTTCAGCTAGGATAGGGGTTACATAGCCATTTTTGACAATGTCCCAAACATCTTGGGCTCCTAAAATGACTTTCATTTTGATGCACCAATTTTTGTAATTGCTTTTGGTGAGCTGAGGAAAAATGAAGGGAAAATTGTTGGTGTTCATTTTATCTTTTTTTTGGTAGTGTCTTTCAAACACTCAAGAAAAATATTTATTCAACGA
>CATIWQ010098416.1:0-26489 GCA_949673415.1 Euphorbia schlechtendalii | reverse complement strand
TATAAACCATACTGTATGTTGTGTATTGTTCGAGTTGATATGTATGGTTTTATGCATTTATTGTATGGTTTTAGTTGCTTTATATATATTGTTCATTTTTTATATGTATGGTTATTGCTTGCATAATGTGTATACTTGCATAATGTATATAGTTGCATAATGTATACAGTTATTATGCGTTGATATGTGTGGGTTGAGATAAAATTAAAAGCCATACATATAAACCATAATATATGTTGTGTATTGTTCGAGTTTATATGTATGGTTTTATGCATTTATTGTATGGTTTTAGTTGTTTTATATATATTGTTCATTTTTTATATGTATGGTTATTACTTTTTGTATGTATGGTTGTACTTGCATAATGTGTATAGTTGCATGGTTATATTGTATAATGTGTATAGTTGCATGGTTATGTTGCATGGTAAAGTGTATGGTTTTTTGTATCTGTTGTATGGTTATGTTGTATAATGCGTATAGTTATACAACTGTTTATCCTTAAAATGCCTTGGTATAAATGTATGGCAGTAGAAGAATTAAAAAAAATCCCTAAAACCCTGATTAACATCCATATTAGAAAATTCTTAAAAAAACATAATAACTTCAATGTGCAACATTAGTTCAATCAACGACTGAAAAGCAGGTCACCGAATCCTCATCACTCTCTTCATTGTTTTCGGATTTTCTTCTCCCATAACAATACAGACTGAAGGCGAGTCTTGCCATGTGAAGCTGAACATCGATCTCCCTTGGAATCGGTCGTTATTCTATTAGATATTCCGTAAAGCTCAAAACAAATAGCCCACAATCGCTACAATGAAAGTTTGATTGTTTAATATTTTATAATGTAATGTATAATCATTGTATTTTGCAATATAGATGTAAATATGTAAAATGCTTACCAATCGCTTTATTGAGCCACATCAGAGACATAAACAACATTTAGAGGGCTTAGAGGATTTGTAATGTTGTAGGTGTCCGATTGCATTATCTTCTTATCCTTCTGAAATAAGTTTATGTGTAAAAGTGTATGGTTATTGCTTCTATAAGTATGGTTGATCTTGCATATTGCGTATAGTTATTACTACCTTATATGTATGGGTTGCAATAATATTATAAACCATACATTTAAATCATACAGTTGTGAAATAAACCATACATATCATATTGTAACTATACAGCAACCTATACGACAGTTTTTAACTATGCAAAAATTTTCTTACCTCGCCTGATAACATGCACATCAATTTAAACCTATACACAAATAATCTATACAGAACCACGAGACACCTTACAAGTATAAAAATTGACAATATACCTTACAAACAACATACAAGTCTATACGTATACACATATAGCAAACGCACAATAAAACCCAAACATATACACAATACATTTAAAAGTTACATCTCCACCGAATTCAATAGCCTATACAGATTCAGCTTATACAAAACTATAACACCATAAAACTTAACTTCATGAATATACCACACCACATACAAAACCTTGATTTCAGATTGTTTCATTTTAATAGTTCATATAAACCCATATAGATAGCTATACAAACCCATATAGATTTTTCTAAAACCATATATACAGCCATACAATACAGATTTTACTATAATTTTTTTAATAAAACTAGATTCGAATTATGATTAAACCCTTCAATCAAACACAAAACATATACCCCATACACTTCCAACAAAACTGTAGTTAGAATCAATTTTAGAAGCAGAATATCCTTTTCTACAACAACCAACGGGAATCAAAATATCTTTTTCTACAGAAATCCTAGAATGAATAACCTTAGAAGGAAATCTAATGAATTACTTTCAAACCCACATACACCATACAATTTTGAATTTATGCCAAATTAGTAAACTTACTTGTATCAAAGCTTCTGATCGATTTCCCCTATATATCCAGTTGTTATTTTTCAGTTTATCGGCAGTTCCCTATTCTGATTTTGCTGCCGGAATCAACTATTGATTGTTGAATCGCGAATGACAAGAACTACCAGGTTAAATGAAAGTTTTTTCCACTGCATGTAGTGTTGGACCTCTCTTCATCGAATTGTTCAAAGAATGGGAACTTAAAATTATCATTGCAAACTTCAAATTTTGATAATTTTCTGACATAGTTTACAAGTATGTTAGCACGAAAACTGTAAAAGAAAGACTTAAATGGACTCTTCTAACAATTGTAAGCCGTGTAGATCAATCCACATTTTTCTACAACAAAATAAATTAAAACCAATCAACAAATTAAATACCCAATTTACAGAAATCAATTTCAAGAACCTGAATTCGAAGAATCATAGCCTTGCCTGTAGCAGAATCCCAATTTTTGAATCAAGTTAATATCTTTCTCGAATCATTGGCTATTTTCTCTTGTAAATCAAGAACCCAATTACCCAAATCTGCAATATAGCTGCAATTCCAATAAATAGCAGCCCGATTTTGTGGTTTGAAAAATCTAAAGAAACGTGATTGGATTCACTAGCGTTGGAGCAGAACCTCTATTCTGATTTTTGTGGTTTGAAACTGTAAAGAAACGTGATTGAAGATGGGGAGAAACTGATATGTACATTTCCTATGAATATTCCATAAATCTTGTTTGATTAATTATCTTAGATTCTGTTTCTTATTAGTTATCCTAATTAGTGAAAGGGGTATTTTGTTAAATAGTTCATCTGATTGGGTTATTTTATTAAATGGTTGGGTGCAACCATGAAACTCATATTTCATAAGGGGCATTTATATAAAAAAAATCCAAAATAAAACAGCATTAAACACATTAAAATAAATCAAAACTAAAAAATATATTAATTTAATAATCATTCCCCAAATATAGGAAACCCACTTTAAAGTATACTATATGAGAAATTGAACTTAGACAATTATTCATGTTCATGAAAGAGAATGATGGACATGCAGAAAAGGATATTCCAGTAATTTTTTGAAAGGTAAGTAGCCCACTGACTCACCAAATTAAACAAGCAACAAAAAAAAAGCATCTTCGATGTGGCTTACTCACCTAACACTCAACTCTCACATAAAATCCCCCCCAAAAAAAATTATTTGCTGCTGCTTTTATTTGGCTAGGCTCCCCCCTTTTATTCAAGTCATAAAAGTTAAGCATTATCACAATAATCCAACCCAACTGGATAAATAAGTTATCACATCAATTATCAATTTCTACCCAAAAGCCAGTTCCCTAAATAACCTACTCGGAAATCATGTATCCATTTTTTTAATCTCTTGAACGGTGAACGAAATTCAATCACAAACACGAAAAACAAAGCGCTTATCATCACAATAAAAGATTTGTAATTAACATAGCAGCTCATAGTCTGTCCAAGTTATTGCTTAATTAGCACCAATAGCTTTTGCAGTTTATAGGCTCCCACGGTTAAACGAAAAGTCCAGTAAAAATTAGCTCTGCTTTCATTTTTCTTCTCCAAGCTTTGCATCTCCTTCCCTCCAGAAAAGACTGAATCACAGTCTCACTTCCTACTCCTCTTTCTGCTTTTTTCTTTTCCACATTTCCGAGTAGAACTTCCACCGGATTGGGGAGGGTGAATAGGCACATGATACCCAGAAACCAAAGCAGGGAACCCAACAGCAGGGATTCTACAATATAACCACAACAAACAACATCTCATTTAGTTGCACGCGGTGTATCTAGAAACATGCAACAGAAGGCACGAAGCATGATGTTAAAAATCTATCATAGTACAATAATTCAAAGAGAATGACTATGAGCTTATTTCAGCTGTAAATTCTGAACCTCTTCAGGAAGAAGCAGAAATTGGCTATGGCTACCTACACTACAGTTCAAAGCAACCAACAATTCATAGTGCGTGGTTTCCAAAATACAAGTTTCAGGGCTTTTGTGATTTCGTATAATGTTCAAAATTTGGGAATATGGGACAAATTCAAAAGGACTCGGTACATGAAACTCCATTTTGATTGGGAATCAAACATTAAAACAAGGGAAAGACGGGAGGATAGAATATAAATCATACCCAACAAGAGCACAGCAGACTCCTGCTTGGTCGAGGTAACACCATATGCGTTGCCCTTCTGCATAGCAAGTCGTAGAGCTTGATTCTCAGACATGAGGCACTGCAGCAAACGCCCCAGTCTTCTGCATTCCCCTTCAAAGTACTTGCTCTTCATTTCCAGATCCGTCACATACATCTTCTTCCTTTCTCTTGATCTCACCGCAGCATCCCTATTTCTCAACTGCCTGGAATTTGAAACATCACACATTTTTACCGCACACTACTAACTAAAACCTCACAACATCTTCTATATGTGTAGCATTGGATTATTCTATCACAAAGATGCATTAAATAAAAAAGATAAACAAACGCACATATCTCCACATTTTATTCAACCCTGCAAAAACACAGCTCAATGTTTGCATGGAAATAGCTTCTGAAAACAGATACAAAGAAACAACTGAGCTACAGAACCAAACAACATACAATATCTAATTCAACATCTAATATCATCAAAACGCCACAGAAAACGTCAAATTAGCTCCACCGCACAAGAAATTAATTCAAAGCTAAGTACTCATCACATGAGATTGAATAACTACTGTCCAAGTTCCCAAAAAAAAAGCCATTAAGGGAGACATAAAATTAATTACAGGTACCTTCTCTGTTTCTTAGAGACGGGATCATCGGGATCTTCACTGTCGTTTTTAACTTCAGCTGGCACATTCACCAGTTTCTCCTTCCCCGTCTCTGAAAAGCCACCGTGGCCGTTATCAGAAGCACCGGAGTCCTTGTCGGTTATAATATCCGCAACAACGTCACCAGAGGATTCAGGGGGGGAATCAACGAGTAAATCAGCCAAAAAATCATCGGAAAAATCCTGAGTATGTTCCCCGGCGTCGTCGTCCTTCATCAAGATGTTCTCGACCTGCCCGATCCACGAAGACAATAAATCAGGAGATGGATTCAAAAAATTCTCCGGCGACGGTGTAGCCGAGACGATAGATGGAGAAACATCCGTCGGTTCATGAAATAGATGATCCCAATCGAGTTGCTCCAGAGAATCGAAATCGACTTGGCAGAAAATGTCATCTTCTTGAAATTCAGAATCGTCCATGATTAAAAATATAAAACAAAAATAGAAGAAGAAAGAAAAACAAAAACGAGCTCTAACTAATTTTCCTCACAAAACTTTGCTCCATTTTTACGAAGTCTCAGAATCACATATAGCGGAGGTCTTGCGTTGAGAAATTACTTGGAGGTTTCGTCTGTTTCTTTGGGGGTAAGCAAACAAGTTATATTAACGCGCTTTTATTATATCTTACAAAAAACCACGCTTTTATTATAGCCATCGGCCGTCCACGTGTATATTAACTTGTCAAGCCAATTGTTGAATCATGAAAGCTACGTGGAAACAAAACTTTGCAGATCCGAAAGTTGTAATTCATAGAGTGACACGTGCTTTTCGTCCTACGTGGACTGGGCTATTTCATCATCTCACCAGTAGTATTACGCCAACTGGAATAACCATTTAGCTGCTTCAAGGGATTACCATGACTTTCTATATACCGTAATAATTAAAAAATTACATAAAGTTTCATAAAAAAAATATCACATAAAAGTATATTTTTAACTTACTTTTTGTTAAATATTTTGTACAATCACATTTAAGAAAATCTTTTTATATGTACTAGAAACCGGTAAATTGTAACCTTCATAATTAATAATTTTGTTTCAACCCACATTTTTTACCTTGGTTTATTAGGTTGTTACTAAAAATTCACTACAATATAATACAAATGTTAAGTTTTAATTATCGAAAATGTGTGTGATTCTCATTTTAACAAAAAAGTTATAATCGTAAATGTTTGATAAACAAAATACAGTAATTTTACAGTAGAACTAATTGTTTGACACTCATGGATACCATTAAATCTCCACCATTCATCGTGTTTTCATCTTATGATGGAGATCTAATAACCCAAAGATGAATTATCGAAATTGCAATGTGTAAATGAATGTCAAATAAACTGGGATCAATATATAATTATCGAACAAAATAATAGCTAACATTATTAAAACCAATGGTAAATCGCATCTAAGTAACTTTTCAACTTCACTGGTATTAGGTGAAGAAGCTAAAACACTTTTTTTATCAATGAAGAAGCTAGAAATTAATAAGCAACTAAAATACCAATTCAAAATGCTGATAATGCCTATCAAACACATGGTTTTAGATTAAATTATCAATATCTTTACCGCACATTGCATTAACATTTGAACGCTTTGCTGTGTCATGGTGTAAAATTTGACTAAGTTAAGGTACAATAATGTACAACCTCCGACAAACTTGAGTTCTTTACATAAGATTTATAAATATCAATCAATTTTAACCATTCATTCAATTTTAATGGTTGAGATTTAATTTCAGTATGAACCCTGTAAACATCTAAAATTCAATCATACTCAAATCAAAATTTGATTATCTATTTAGAGATGGGGCAACCACCGCAGTACCAACACTACTTTGACGTCACTAACAAAAGATTTTCAGTTCTGAACAGACGAGCCAAATGCAGATTGACATATTTAGCCATGAAAGTCGAAACCTTTTTTTCGAAACAAGGGGCATTTTCTTTTTGCCAATTTTGTAGATGGTGGGGATTTTGCCAAAGTTGAAACCTATCCAAGTACTATGATACTGAATATTGGAGCTTGAAAATTGGAAAGTCCTAACCACATTTCAATCAAGTGTTCAATTGAATTTAATTTTTAAAAATAAGACCACCTAACAAGACAAGCAATCAAGTCCTCACCAAGCACATGACCACCAATTAGAGGAAAGACAGCTTTCTATGTTTCGAACAGACACAAATTGAAGCTAGCCATGCAAACCTCCTCATACCCTGACTTTGTACCCCTCTCCGCTTTTCGGAGTTAAGAAAAAGATTATCGAAGTTCTATATCATCAAAGATTTATCAAAGTTCTAATGCGAACCAAGGGAAATTGCAGAATAGGAAAATCAATATACTACAGGGCAGTGTGGCCTTTTTATGACAGCCCTTTTGGTCAGCTAGCTCAAATCAGTGTTATCTGGCCCTATAATCGTAGTAGAACAATCATTAGCACACATAAAAGAAAAGATGATTGCTATGTCGTGTGTGAATACAGAGTCGTGATCAACATGGCATAGCCATACTCCCCGACATCACGACTGTTAAAATAACAGCTCTGACTCTGCGTCTTTGGTGGTGGCAATAGTAAATCCTCACAACTTTACCTACACACTTCTAAGTGCTTGAAGAATCCAGTCAACACATTGAGCAGGTGCTGAAGAACAAATAGAATAATCAATGATGGATGCTTTGTAAACATCAATGAAATGATCAAATGCAAAAAAGGTGATCATTCCCCTGTCATGCATGCTGTAACAATTTACTTGTCTAAAACCCTACGATCACCAACCCACAAAAAAAAAGTGGATACTAGAACAACATAGCCATTCAGTGAGCCATACACAAAAATTCAACTAACATCAGAAACAACAAGAGAGAGAAAAAAAAGCAAGGTCGTTGGATATCAGAAACACTAAAACCGCAGTGAAGCAAGGAGAAACTATGATCTTAAAAAGGCAGATAAAACTCAGCAATTTTTTATTAGAAAAATAGCACCAAATACAATGCTTTTTAATTATCAAATGAATTAACGGTCGAGGAAAACAGAATCATTGAATAGTTAGCACATGTAGCGCCTTCAACTCCAAAGTAAAGCATGTTACTAACTACACCTCAAAAATTGACAATTGTTAGACCCATTGCTAAACAAACTAACCCAGTCTTATTATGCCCCGTTACACCACTCGATGATTATCTTTATCATTGATGATAAACATTCAGTTCAAATACTAACATCTATCATTTGACAACCTATAGCATGTGATGTGAAAGCAAAAGTCCCTGGCTATGCTACAACTCCACCTCAACAAGACCACTAAGATGAAAACATTATTGCAACTCATGAATTAGCATACATCAAATCAAGCAGAACAGCATAAGGCTAAAAATCATAATCATACTTAATAACATTCTTTGAAACAAAAGTCAAAATGCCACTACGAATGTATAGATGACTTGCAAGTTCTCACAGAACTGCAGCAGAAGTGCAGAATTCAATTACTTTTTTGACATGGGGCTCAGTGCGATCTAATGATTTGGTTATTGGACATTAACAAGAAAAAAAAAAAAGAAAGAAAGTGCAGAATTCAATTACTTTTTTGACAAGGGCCTCAATGCGATCTAATGATTTGGTTATTGGACATTAACAAGAAAAAAAAAGAAAGAAAGTAGATATTTTATTAAATAAATTGCTTAGAAATTTTTATTATGTGATCCGCAGGAAAATGGAACAAGGAAAAAGGGAATGGCCGCTATGATATAATTAATGTTTATTTGAAGTTTCAGCATTAGTAAAACAGTGCCTGGTAAAAGATGTAAGATATTGAAAAGTAGAAACAACAGAATATTTTAATGACAATTGAAACGCATCATGATACCGTTTACTGCCCATTAGCAGTGTTTTAAAAAGCGCTGGGCGCTAGCCGGGCAGCCGAAGATGAATCAGGACCTAGGCGGGGATTAATCGGGACCTAGGCGGCGGCAGTCCTCAAAACAGCGGGACTTTTAAAACAGTGCCCATTGGCGATAAACAACTACTTAAATTGCCATAATAATTATGATTGTGATTACGTACTCTCCACAATCATATCAGCACAAAAGTTCAGTCTCATAAAATAAATGCCATCAAGTTTCAAATAGCTTAGCCTAGAAATAGTACCAAAATGAGAAAAATGGGCAAAAAAAAAAAAAAATCCACTCACAATCCAAGTGGGACAAAGATGAAGCAACTGCTCTCACTGCTTCTCCTCCCTCTCCCTATTCCATTGTTCAATTCTAGCTCTGCGTTCTTCACTGCCTTCCCTAACAGGACTACTCCGCCTGGGACTTCCGTGCCTTCTTCTACCACCATCTCTCTCGCGGCCTCTATCCTTATAATCTCTATCCCTATCCCTCCTGTGCCTTGGACTCCGGCTCCTGCTGATCCTATATCCGCGATACCTTCCGAAAAGCTTCCTCCTCAAATCTCGACCAATCTGCTTCACATGCATAAAATTACAGTACCCGCCACGGTTACAATTATCCTCCTCATACTGCCTGCAAGTAGCTTCGCGAAAATCGGTAACAGGCGAAAAGTCAGCGATGATGGGGCGACCAGAGTAGAATCGGCCCTGAAGAGCCTGCAAAGCAGCTGCAGCCTGCTCCTCTTCCCTGAACTGGACATAAATGTTACCGATCATATGGTCAGCGAGATTATCGCAGACGTTGAGACTCTCGATCTGGCCAAGCTTGTTGAGTTCTTCAAAGATGTCTTCATAAAAGTCCTCGAAGTGCTCCTGGATCTTACGGGGGTCAATGGCCTGGCCTTGGGGGTCGACGCCGGGGGTAATCATGTCGGGACGTAGGTACATGTTGGATAACAGAAGAGTTGGGGATATAGTGGGGCGGTTGTGGAGGCGGGAGCAGCGATCCCCATGACGGCAAGCACCGATCTTAAAATAGAATGGGCAGTTTACACGGTCCTTCTCAGTACCGAAAATTGAAGCCAAGTGCTCCGCCATGAAATTTAAAGCTTTCTTTGTCTTCGATTCGAAATCGAACAGGGAGAAAATTTGTTTTAACACTTGTCGTATCAAGAAATCATGAGCAAGAGAAATTCGGAAAAAAAAAACCCTAGATTAGACAAATTGGGGAAAGTTGGGAATGGAAGCCGTTGGCTCAATCGACTGTAATGATGGGCTGAACACAGGCCAGGCCAGGCCCAAGTTAGGCCCTGTCAAACATCCGGGTTGTGGATGTACCGTTCAATTGGTATTTATATAGTGCAATAATAAACACCAAAGCTCAACAAATACAAATTAAGTGAAGCTTTTGATTATGCTTTTTACAAGAGTAGACCATGTGTTGTTCAATCTTTACTATCACAAGAAGTAATGCATCCTGAAGAAAACCAATCAGTCTTGAACACAGCAAATTCAACAAACAAACATGATGGTGCAAAAGTAGAGTGCTAGAAAGTATTCAGTTGTCTAATTAGACGAGGCTCGAGAGATAAAAGCCCATCCTTGCCACAAGAAAATACAAATTTGAATTCATTTGGTCATAGTGGAAGGCTCTTGATTGGAAAGTTCCATAGCGGGTTCTCCCTCAGAAGCAAGTGAGACTTGTAAGACAAAGGAAGTTGTTGGGGCTAAACTTACTTTGTGATGTTCATCAACATGTTGTCTGAGCTGCAACATTTGTAACCTCGACCGTGCGGTCTGCTGGACCTGATCAAGATTTTACTTCAAGTAAATAGCTGATAGGGATTTGAAAGATTTATGTCAAGCAGTAAGTCGATTTGGAAAAATATTACTTTGTGCACTCGTCATCAAAACAATACTTCAATGCACACATGATTATGGGAATATTGCATAATTAAAATAAATAATGTATCCAGGAGGTTAGATGTTTGAGTTGAAGATGTGAGAATGCAGTGTTTGGTGTGAATTTTTAAGAAAAAGAACACCTTAAAAGGGTAGTAAACTTATTTGTTTGTTCCTCTCAGGCCAAGCTACGAGACATTTCCAGGTATCAACATCTGCTGTTGACTTGAAAGCTTAGTACGCGTCCAGTGTTGGTGTTGTCTTTAACATCAAAAAGCTAAACCCAGTGGCTAGCCGATTAGTATAAATTTTAGGGAGATGCATGCCATGTTATTTTACAATGGCTGAAATATGGCTCAACAACAGAGAGTGAGTTAGAATCACTGCAATACTCAATTCTGCATTTCTTAGACACTGAACAAATCAGGCATACAAAAAATTCACAACAAATCAGTTCATGAAATATTTATCATGCAACAACACTCGATCATCAGGATGCCAAAAAAACCATATGTCAGATCCCACAAAACAGAATGCAACAAGATCGAAACAATAAAGAAAAGACTTGAACTGATCCAATAATCCTACATCCTTACCTGTCTGACTTCAACTTGTTCCCGCTAATATGAATATTTCATCTCAATGGAACATAAACAAGGGTCAGTTGAAGCCTTAAAGAAACAAGAGATCGAATGAGCACTTACTATTTCCTTCCTGGCTAAAACTGTTCCAAAACTTCCAACAGGCAATATGTTTTCTCCTGCATCTTCCTATAAATTTCAAAAATGTCACTTCTCAACGACACAACATTTGCCTTTAACATCAGTTACCACAACAATCTGAGTTGCCACTTCGGCAAGTACAATGATACAACAGAGAGTGGAACATATAAAAACTAAGCAAGTTTATGAGAATACAAGTCTATATTGAAGAAATAATTATCTCCAAATTGCAGAACATATGAATACTCCGCAGCAGGACTTTTGTGTTCAGACATGAGGCAAGAAAACAACAATTTGCCACCACTTTTACGCATGTCTGCTTCCATAAATAAAACAGCAGAATCTTAACATAACCTAGTAAAGGTTAAGACAAATACAGCAACATATGACTTAATCTGAAGCTCTATTCCCTTCCACTGTCCTCACCACCTGCTTTGACATCCACAGTGAAGCCATATTCCTGATCACATCCCAGATAAGAATCACACATGAAATACAAAGTGAAAGATTTCTTTCCAGGTTCTGAAGGGGCAGCAAATTCCAGCTTCACCTTTGACTTCCTCTGCAGAGAAACCCTCTTGATTGCTAGCAGCTGGTTGGTCTTGGTATCACCAATCACAAGCCACCATCCTTCTTCTTTGGGTTTTGGGTACCTGGAAGCATCCACCTGTCCCACCTCTGTCCTACCCTCTAGATCCCGCTCCAGCGTCACTACCAAGCTTATGTCTTCCCCTGCCCTTACATTCTCATTATCCACTACCTCGTATGACATGTCTATGTTGGGGAATCTGTTGCAGAATCTCACTATGTCCAGCAACTGCGAGTCTGACATCTGCAGCAGCTCTCGCCTCTCCTCGTCTTCCATTTCTAGCAGATCAAACACTGTCTCTATGCTTTTTCCAGGATTCTCCTGGCATTTCCTGGCTAATTCCTTGGTGAAGTGTGGTAGTTGTAGAAGAATGGAATCACGCTCCCACATTGCCTGTGTTACCATTTGGCTAATTTCCATTGCAATCAGAGCAAGGTTCAACCACCCATTGCTTGAAATCACATCAACCATTGCTTGAAGCAACCTGCTAGCAGAAAGGAGCACCTCCCGCTGGTCCAAAGCTAAAGTCCCACCCACATATTGCCTCGAGAAATGAGCTTGAAGCAGCACATTTGCCTTCACGTGTGGATCAGTGAGTCTGGGGTTCTCATATGAGAATCTCTGATGATTGATCAGCTTACGAAGCTTCTCCTCCTCTCCAGGCCGTATTGGAAGTTGCGCATACTCCGAAGCTGATGCCAGAATTTCCAAGAGACCCTTCATCTTTGTTTTGGGAGCCAAAGAAGAACTAAAGCGCTCTATTGTGGTATAACTGATGTAATAATAGGAAGCTATCATGCCAAGATTCAACGGAGACAGGTCCATGTCCTCCTCAATAGAAACGCATTTACTTGCTTCTAACTCACTTAGTGTGTTCTCGACGAGCTCCGAAAGGTGATCAGAGAGATGCCTATGACTGACTCCCTGGAGATTGTAGTAGTTTGGATTTTGAGTAAGCCGCCTATACATGAAAGTCCATGTAAGATAGTCCACTGCATCCTGCTTGTTCTCCACAACACCAGCAACGATTTCTGCATTGAAGTTGTCATGCAGAAAATGGTGCAAATGACTTTCAACAGGGAATGCTTCGTACAAGAACTTCTTGTAATATTCTTTGCGAGGTGCATGGCAGAGAATGACACACTTTCCAGAGTTGTCGAGAAGAGGTCGGCTAGCATGACCCATCATCTGCAGGAGATCTGTCACAGGGTAATCCGTGTGTGCGTTTTCACGACCATCATAATATTGAGTTCCCATCACAACAACCAAATGTGCTGACAATGGCAGTCCCCAACACATTGAACTGCTCATAACACAAACCTGAATCCAACCAGCCTCAAAGAGCTGGGATACAACTTCATGATCCAAACTACTCAAACCCTCGTGCAAGTAACCAACCCCAACAAGCAAAGTGGCTCTTAGCATTTCATCTTGAATTCTATCAACGAAAGGCATCAGCTCTTCACGAGACCGCAAAAGGAAAACTGGCTTATCCCCACCATCCATACTTGCGTATGTCATCAAATCCACTGCAGTAAGGCGTACATGCTTTCTTGTAGGAACAAAAACGATGGCAGGCTTTCCACTTTTGGTGTGCTGGACAATGGCAGTGAAAGTGGGTTTTGTCATAGCCTGCATTCGGGCTTCAAAATTAGCAATATCCACTCCCTGAATGTGTATCTCCAAGGGTACAGGACGGACACCAGGAGGGAAATTGAAAAGACCGTGTGAAGAGGCTCCAATCCATTCTCCAAGATCTTTAGCATTAGCAAGGGAAGATGACAGAGCCACAATTCGAATCTTGTTCTCTATCTGACTCGCAATGTACCTCATCCTAGAAACAATCACTTCTAATATAGGACCACCTTGACCCCCAATCAAGTGCAGTTCATCAATGATAAACAGACTAACCTGCTGCACATACTTCCGCTGTTTCCACCGGCGAGACAGGGCATCCCATTTTTCTGGAGTGCTTATAATTATGTTACCCTTTTCGAGCAGTTTCAAATCAGTGGCTGTTTCCCCAGTTAACTCAACAACTCGAATTCCTAGACCTTGACCAAATTTTCTATCCCAGTCACGCTGGCGTTCCTTGGCAATTGCTTCTAGAGGCGCAATGTACACAGCTCGCATGACACCATCAGGTCCCTTATGGTGATTCCTTAATAAAGCGAATTCAGCACATATGGTTTTCCCACTGCCAGTTGGAGCAGCAACCAGTACATTGTCATCAGTATTATACAGAACAGTGAAAACTTGTGTTTGGACAGGATTGAAATGCTTAAAATCTTGATAAAGAGCTTCATATGATGGATTTCTCAGAGCAGTCACAGGCAGAGGTTGCAAGTCCAACAACTCAGTCGGAGGAGGATACTTCTCTGGTAAGATGAGGTGCCTAAAGGAGACGGGCAAAACAGTTTGCGACCCAAGCCATTTATCTGATACAACCCGGATGAAATACTGAGGCGGCAACGGCTCATAGATAGGTACAGTGAAATTCAACGTGTGGTCCTCATCAATGTACTGCTTCTTAAGCATGAAGTACTCGTGATGGAGAATATATTCACCATCATTGTCCTCCACAATCACCCAAAATGGCTCCACATATCCGTGAATTTTGTCCTCCCATTGAAAGTCGGGTGTTATAGTAAGTTCAACCCTCAACACCGTACGAGTGATTGGCTGCACGTGAGCAGCCAGGTTTAGCTTTGGGAATTGGTGTATGAACTTGTGCAATGTTCTTCCCATCTTTGGAAAACGAATGAGCTCACCAATCTCCTGTGATGAAAGATCATAATACCTATCCCAAGCCAGATCCTTTTTCTCCAACTTCATCAAGATTTCATTCGGAATCCCATGAAATTGGCGAAGAGGGGTCTGGACACTCCACATCCTCTTGTTGACCATCTTACACAAGTTCAAAGCCTTCTCAGCTAACTGTGCCCACCCTCTTTTCAAGACAATCTCAAAAAGAGCTCTCATAAGACGACCCGCGCTCTGGAAAAAAGAATTCAAGAAAATTAGTTAGAGAAGTAACACCACTGGCATTTCAATTTTCAACTGAAATAAAAAAAGAAATAATTAACTGAAATAAACCTGAGTTATGAACACCATGTCTGAGGTGAGGGAAAGTCCCTCGAGCTTAAGTTGTGAAATATAGGCTTGAAGCAACACATTGATCTTAGCACTGGGCTCCTCCAGGCTTTCCTTGATTGGAATTGGAACACGGTCCAAAAGCTTCGCTAGCTCCATCTTCTCATCTTGCCTCACTGTCACGTATTTAAATTCTTCACTCAGTGAAAACAAACGGCACAGCTCTATATCGCCCATCGTTGGCTTCAGATGCTCATTATATGTGGATATTGTTCCATGAGTTATATAGTAATAACTAGCAATGCGACCCAAGTCAGTGACCTGGAAATATCCACTCTTTCTGTCATACTTAACCAAATTATTCTTGTCCAAGATTGTCGCAGCCGAATGAATCTGCAATCACAAGAACTTAATAAGCTAACATAACTCAAGGTTAATGGGGAAAATAACGTGCTGAGCAACTAAGCAAAACAATCCAAAGTCCAAGTTCCCACTTAATCAATTAAAATAGTCTGCTAACAAAGTCTATAAAAACCTCAAATATGCAACTATTGGTGCATGTATACTTGGCGCACAAACTGACTTTGTCAACTCCTAAATACTCGATCAAAGGAAGCAAACAAAAAGTGGTACAGTCGTACAGTAATCAGATTAGTGATCTTGATATATGCATCTAACTTTCACATGCTCATAGAAGTAACAAACAGACGAAGCATCATATTCGAGAAAATTCAAGAGTACTATTCCACAGAAAAAAAAAGGGGATTTGTTTTGTCTTCATTTCCAAAGAGAAAAAAAGAGAAAGGTGTAGAGCGGGATTAGCAAGTGCTACAATGCATCATAAGCACCAAGGCAATTAACCAGTATAAGAGAAAATTGAGTACCTAAAGGAGAAATAATTGAACCAATTTTCAAGAGCCCAAACTAACTTCTATTATCAAAAAAACATGATATTGAACAAATAAGCAAGCAATAATGAAACCATAGCATTCATCAGTAGAATTCAAAGTCATGAACAGACGAAAAAAATAATAAAACCAAATAAGGAATTTTTTTAAAATGTCATTGCTTACCAAATCGGATCTCCTCTCCTCCAAGGTTATATCTCTTGCGAGAACATCCGGTGCCAAGCCATAAAGTGTTGGATTCCGCAGCATGCGAACATACAAGTAAGTATAGCCAAGCCAGTTACAGGCCTCTCTAGCATTTTGAACAGTTCCAAGAACAATTTCTGCATTCAATTGATCAGCCAGTTTGGATATGAACTGACTTTCAATAGGGAGCTGTTGATTCATCAAAGATAAGTAGTACTGAAGTTCAGTATGGCCTGTGATGATGATTCCTTCACCTAATGAATCAAATTGAGGTCTTCCTGCACGACCCAGCATTTGCATAACATCCAAAGGACTTAGTTCAGTCCATGCCCCTTTTTCGGGGTTGTAAATCTGAGTCCCCTTTATAATCACAGTATGAGCTGGTAGATTAACACCCCAGGCAAGAGTTGCAGTTGAAACCAACACTTGTACATGCCCATCTGCAAAAAGATCTTCAACAAGTTGACGGTCAACCCTGGTCATTCCAGCATGATGAACAGCAAACCCATAGGGTAGAAGATCTTTCAAATCATTGCTTTTGACCATATCTGTATGGCTCTGGAGAATCTCACGACTCGCACTGTCTTCTTTCAAGAATCTACCAAGGGTATCATTAGCAAGTGCTGAATCCCGTATAGCTCGCGCTGTCTTAGATGTTTCCTTTCTGGAGTGAACAAAAATAAGAACTTGATGCTTCCCTGCTACAGCCATAACCTTTTCATAACATATATCATTCATCAACTGAAACCTCTGGAGCGGCTTTTTCACCGTGATTCCGATATACTGTTGAGATAGAGGAACAGGTCTGTAACTATTATCAAAATGGAAGAGTCCTTTATCAACATCAACACGTAGAAACAGTGCTACATCTTCAAAGTTAGGAAGAGTAGCAGATAACCCCACCAGCCGAATATGTTCTTTCGTAGTTTCAATTTGCCTTACTGTTCTAGCAACAATACTCTCCAGGACTGGTCCTCTATTGTCATGAAGAAGATGAATCTCATCAATGATAAGAAGTTTGACAAGCTGAGTGTAAGTACGATCCCCAGATTTTCGGGTAATAATATCCCACTTCTCAGGAGTAGTCACAATTATCTGAGTTTCTTCAATTTGCTGGCGAGTCAATGTCTGGTCTCCACTCAGTTCTCTAACGTTGACGCCATAGCTTACCAGGCGATTGGACAAATTGCCAACGATTTCAGCCACAAGAGCTTTCATTGGAGCAACGTAGACTATCTTATAATTGCTATGGTTAAATGATCCATCCGGATTCCTGTTCAAAGCAATCTGCTGAAGTATGGTGAGTACAGCAACATTAGTTTTTCCAGCACCAGTGGGGGCACACAGAAGGATATTATCTGCTTTAAAAAGGGCCGTCTCATAGACTCTACTCTGTACTCGGTTTAACTGCTGCATCCCTTTGAAAGCAGGGTGTGCCCAATCTGGCATGTCAGCTATCTTCACAAGCTTCTCATCAGGTGCTATAGGTCTAGGCTTCAAGGCAGGTACATGAACTTCTTCATAACCCTTGCTTTGATGTCTGTAGGAACCAACTGGAAGATCACACTTCTTATTTGCCATGAACAAGCCACCTTGATCAAAAGCAATGCTTTCTAGATCAAGCAACTGGGGCTGGCCAGTCACCCACCCATTGTCTGCATCTCTATCGACAAGTCCGCTCCTATCCCTATAATTATCTCCTCCACTCTCGTCCCTGAGCCGGCGAGCCTCTTCTCTTATACTCTTCTCCAAATTCTTTTGTCTCTCTTTGGCAGTTGCCCTTGTAGCATGCAACTGCTCTAAAATTGCCACCAAATCTGGACCCAAATTCATCATTTCCTCTTCAATTTCTTTCCTTTCATCTTGGTCTTTGGCCCTTGCTAAACGAATACACCATACAATTTTTAGCCTATTTCTCAAAAGAAACTTAATGAGGTGGAACTTTTCATACTCCAAATGATACAGCAACTTCCTTTCAACATCCCTAGCATCTTCCAAAGCAAGAACTTTTAGCACCTCCTCAGCAAGTTTTTGGCACTGTTGTGGATCAATTTGTTGTTCATAAGCTTGAGAAATCTTCCTTTGGAGCCAATAAGCATCAACATCTTGCACATTTAGAGTCATGCCTTCATTTGCATCCATCATCTCTTCATCATCAACCCCACCACCCATTTGCATAGCCCCAGAACCATTTGGTTCTGCCACATCATCCTCCTCCTCCAAATCATCAGGGACGACATCAAGATCACTCTCATCTTCCTCGTCCTCATTATCTTCATCAAACTCAACTGCCACACCCACATCATCATCAAGGGCGTCATCTCCATTAGCAGCAGTAGGACCAGCAGCATCACCTCCATCTTGGTAATCAGTGATGAGATTGCCAATTTTGACAAGCTGATCAAACACATTGCTATCAATAGCATTTAACAACTTCTCAATCTCCTTCTTCTTGTCAGGTGTCTTCACAGCCTCGTTCTTGAGGACAGCCAAAATTTCATCTGCAGCAGCACTAACTATATTCAGAGGTTGACCCCCCAACTGGTGTTGAATAACACTAAGCATGGCCTCATAGGCAGCCCTAGTTTCCTTGGTTCTGGGCTGATAAACGCCCTCCTCTGTGGAAGTAAGGACACTCTCATCCCGCAGGCGGCGCTTCTTAGCTTGACGACTGAGAGCAGGCTCTGAATGTGGATCCCGCTCCTTCTTCTTCTTAGATTTCTTAATCTTCTCATCTAGCTCAGGAGGTCTACCTCTTATAGCACGATCACCAAAGTTTTTAGGATCAACCTTCCCCCAGAGAGACTCAGGCTCACCAGTGGGTTCATGAGTGTCACGTGGGCGAGATTCACCAGTAAGGACCAAACTGGAGTTTGCTCGGTATTCATACTGCTTGAAACGGGCATGTGCCTCAGCACCACCACCGAGATGTGCCATTTGAATACCCTGAAATCCCTACATGCAAATAAAGTTAGTAAAATGCTCAGACAGACAATTTTTTGTAAAAAATTTAAAACAACCTTAAATTCAAAGGAAGTTAATAAATGGAACCTGCCCTTGTTTGGATCATGGTTTTTTCAAGGTATGGTACTGACTTAAAATTTCTTGTCCGGTTACATGGTTCTTTTCAAAGTATAGATCTTTCATGGGTTTTTTCTTGGTTACACGAACCATGAAAAAAGAACCATGAATTTGTCGGTTCTCAATCACAAAAAATTTTAAAAAACCCATACCGTAATGAAGAACCATCAACCAAACAAAGGCTTAAACAACTAAATAAAAACAAAAAAAACATCATCCGAACTATTCAAACTCTTAAAAACAGGAAATTAGACACAGAGGCCGAGGGAGTGAGGGTGCACGCTTCGCACCCCCAAACTGTATTATACGTCGGACCCGTGATAGGAAACGGAACAATTGAAAATCTTAATTATCGAGTAATAATAATAATAATAACAACAACAACAACAACAACAACAAGAACAACAACAACAAAAACAACAACAACAACAATAATAATAATAATAATAATAATAAAACTACCATTCAAACCCTAAAACAGAAAACTGGACAAGAGGCGGTTGCTCGAGGGGCCAGGGATCCACCCTTAGATGGACTGCTCTCTCCGCCAAGCTAATGGTGATGCTTAGCACCCCCAGACGATATTCAGAATATCGTAATTGAAATCAGTAAGGGGGCACGGGACATTGACAATGAATAACTGAAAACTTCAAAAGTGGAAGAGGATTTAAAAAAAATTGCGATATATGAAGAAATAAGAATAAAAAGTTTACCTGATTAAGGCGATGAAAGTAGAAAGATTCGAGAGGCGATGAAAGCAGAGAGATTCGAGAGGCGATTGGAACAAAGAGAGAAGGTATTCAAACCCTAATTCCTAAAAACAAGCTTAATAATTTCGGAGATTGAAACGCTCGTTTGATTTATGCTTCAGTCTTAGTGCCTCTCTCCACCAGAACCGGCTTTTTGCAACTGACGATAAATCATCGCCTTCAGATAAATTACTCGGTGCAAACGCAGCGTTTTGGTAAATCTGTTGGTGGGCCGAAGAAAATCAGCAATAAGCCCAACTCATCAATGAGTTTAGGTAAAGGGAGATTACCTATTTAGCAAATACGCCATTGTAATTCTTATTTATTAAAAACCCATTTTAAGTATTTAATTTCTTAAATATCCACTATTTAAATTCAAGGATCACATTTTTTAATTTGAAGTCAATTTAATTCCTATTTTCTATCAACTTCTACTTTTGATTATTCTAATATCTCAATCACGATTTCTTTCTTTCCTTTTTTTTTGACTTGCAATTTCATCCCCGTCTTCTTTCATCCTCTATCACTCATTCTTTATTATTAATGTACAATCGATTTCTGGAGAGTTTTCATGGGAGTGTATACAAGATGATGATGTATACACCAACAAGAAAGAATCCAACATCCTTTGAAATAGTTGTTTCTTACCAAAAATGTAATATTATCCTCACTCACAACATATATGGTATCGTCATAATAGATTTGGAATCGGTGGAACTCTTCATTGCTTTATTAAATCATGTAGCAACTCCTTTGCATCAGAATAAATGAGCATTTCATAACTTAAAATATAAATACGCTGAAATATAAATTTTTAATGATAAATATAAAAATATATCTTTTATTGAAAAATATACTGCTTGCATAAAAAATAAACATTTCATCAAAATTATATTGAAATAATATACCGTTCACATAAAAAAAATACCTTTCATAAGTTAAAATATACATTTTATACGTTAAATATACATTTTCAATAATAAATATACAAATGTACTTTTTATTGAAAAATATCTTTCATACTTGAATGTAAAATATACTTACCATATACATTTCACATGGTAAACTATACATTTTCAATGATAAATATACAAAGGTAGTTCTTATTGAAAAAATATACATTTCATACTAAGAGAGTATATTTAGCATATACAAATATACCTCTTGTTGAAAAAATATACATTTCATAAGTTAAAAAATGCATTTCATAAGCTAAAATATACATTTTCAATGATAAATATATAAATATACCTTTTATTGAAAAAATATACCTTTCATACTTGAATGGAAAATATACCTTTTGCATGAAAAAGTGTAATTTATAACATGCATAAAGTTAGTTGAATGAAGAATGGTGAAACAAAATCTAGCAACATTCGTGCACAAAGTATGAAAGAGATAGAGCTAGAGTAGCACTGGTAATCGAAAAAACTCTTTACAAAAGATGTTGAAGATAAACAGAACAACATTGGTTAATTTTTAAGCAAAAGAAGAAAGAGGAGAGCCAAAACAATACTCGTAGATTTCTAAACGCACTTCTCGTTTTCATGGTTTTTGATGAACTAAACAAATAATGAAGAGGCAAGATGAATACTAATAATACACCATAGATGGCCTGTCGCAACCAGAATGGCTGGTGTTGCATTGAAGTGTTGCGAATTTTGAAGGAAAAAAAGGATTTTTCGAAATACATTTTGAAAAGTGTTGCAATAGATATTTTTGTTGATTAAATACACTTTCATCGCAACACTTTCAGTCTAACCGTTGCGAATAACTCTGTGAACAGTGAATAAATGATGGGTGGGAAGTCTCCCGAATGATGGGTGGGAAGTCTCCCGCTAATTATTTAGACGGAAATTTTTTATTAAAAAATAAAAAAATAAAAATTAATTAACAAAATATATAAAGCACAATTCTCTTTTCCTCTCATTTTTTCTATCTCACTCGTTCTAAAGCCTAATACCAAATCTCTAATATCATACAAATCCTAAATATGATCTCTGCTCCATCCTACATCGTGGTTACCGAACCGCCATCGCTACTCAGTTCTCACCTCTCCATCGTCATAGCTTTAAATTTCCAAACTTAATTTTATCAAATCGATTTCAAATCCAAATCCACCATCGATGAAACTTTTCTCGAAGGATTGAAGAAAGTGGCTCCGAATATCGACCCGCCTAATATTCCATTATCCTTTATGAAACCTCGTCCCCCTACTCCATCTACCATTCCTTCTAAGCTCACTGTCAATTTTGTACTTCCCCATGCATCTGAGCTCTTTACTAAAGAGGTTTGCTTTCTCTTTTTTATATCTGATTCTGTCTATTGATTTGTATTTTAGAGGTATTTTTTATATATTTATTGGTTCGATTTGAAGATTATGCTTCTTGTTTTGGTTACCTTTTTTTATTGTGTTCATTTTGATTTGTTGAGTGTTTTCTATCTGATAGGGGTTCAAAATTGATGGCTAAATGTTCGTTTAATTGTTTCAATGTGTTTTCAATTTGTGGGTTTTGTGTTATCATTGGGATTGATTTTTAATGCTGTGTGTAATTGTACAATCCGTTTGAAACTGTATTTTTTTCATTTAACATACTTCAGAGAAAATGTGTTCTTATTTTATTTCCTTGGTCAATGTTCTACTTGGATTGAGTTTGAAAATTATTTTTACATCTCTGTTATATTCAGTGTTACATACATTTTTGTATGAGCTTTTCTTGAATATTGATGTTAAGTTGATTGAGTGATAAAATATTGCCAGGGAGTACCTTATTTTGTTAAGTTGCATATAAAAACTGAAAATTTATCAAAGAATTGGTTTTTCTAGTTGTTCTCTTGGAATGCAATCATGCGTCCAATTTTCTTTTCAAGCTCAACTTAATGCAATATATTTTACTTTCAAGTCTGTAGTTAGGTTATTCTTTGACCTCTTGGATCATACTTTGGTACATATAAGTATACAAGGAACTGGTGAAGAATGTGTCTACTTCGAAGGCTTTGCATAAGTATTTAAGAAACATAAAGTCCCCTAACAGCAATTTGAGCCTGTGAAAAATGGGAGTTTCAATCTTTCAAATCAATATTCACTGTTCTTATATTATTTTAAGACTCTGTACATTGTCTGCCCTTATATTCCTTTTCTATCTTATTACACTTTACTTTCCTTCTCATGAAGGTATTATAGTAGTACATGATAAGTAATACATAGATGAAATCTGTAACCTCGGAAAATGTACACTTTTTAATTTTTTTTCCTGTTATGGTGTGTTTGCAAGTACAATTAAATAAGCAGAACGCCAGAGCCACAAATTTATTTAAAACCCGTTGGAGAAGTATTTTCTAGTGTTTGTATTGATGAATAGAGTACATGATAAGTAATACATAGATGAAATCCGTAACCTCAGAAAATGTGCACTTTTTAATTTTTTTCCTGTTTGGTGTGTTTGCAAGTACAATTAAATAAGCAGAACGCCAGAGCCACAAATTTATTTGAAACCCGTTGGAGAAGTATTTTCTAGTGTTTGTATTGATGAATAGATCATTCCGACGATTAGTGAGACTAATGGGAAAAGTATTTAGCTGAGGGCTGGCAATAGCCATGGTAATACTGCCGATAATTGAGGTAGGTAAGGTAGGCAGTGCACAGAACATGTTAAATTCTGCAAGTGCATTAGATGTGCCTGACTTTTGAACAGATAAGGGCAATATGCTATTTTATCCTTGTCTCTTACCACTGCTTGCTCACTTCAATGTCATTTTTAAGAAATGCATGGGCTAGCTGCTTAATTTCATTTGTAAATGATTTTTTTATAACCTTTGTGACGGCCAACTTCTTGTGGGGGATGATTTTTTTATCTTGTAACGTTGGGGAATCTACTCTTTGTAAGTGCGTTTGTTTTTTTCTCTATCCCTCTATTCGCTCTTTCATTTCTGTAATTATATAATAGTCATTCCTAATTTCTAGTTTAATTATTTAATTTGAATCAATTCACCTGTACATTCAATTTCAAGCTTGTTTAGCATTTTAGTACTTTGTTACTGAACTAGAAACTGAATGAACAATTCCAACTTCATTTCAAATGCAAACTAGCATATTGTTACAGACTCTCAGTCTTAGGTAATTAGATTAGAATATGAAAAATTTATGATATAACACCATTTAGCTCATACACACACACACACACACACACACACACACACACACACACACACATACATACACATATATGTATGTATGTATGTATGTATATGTACACACACACACACACACACACACATATATATATATATATGTGTGTGTGTGTGTGTGTGTGTGTGTGTGTGTGTGTGTATGTATGTATGTATATGTATATGTATATGTATATGTATATGTATGTATATGTGTGTGTGTGTGTGTGTATGTATATGTATATGTATATATGTACATATGTATATGTATGTATATATGTATATGTATATATGTGTGTGTGTGTGTATGTGTGTGTGTGTGCGTGTGTGTATATTAAAAAACTCAAGTTAAACATCTTATACTTTTATTGATTTCATTAAGATTTTTGCAGTTTTATAGTATTCCAAACCTCTAGCCATAACGTATATATGTCTATTTTTCCTTCACAAATCATTCAATATTGTATTACTCCATGAATTGCTATATTATTTTACTAGTTTTAAAAACACTTAAACAGGTTGGATCTGAATGTGGGAAATACTCGAAGGGGAAGAAGATAGAATGCAAGGATTATATGGTGAATGAGGAAGATACGTTTGTTTGCCACTTTCCTACTGATAACTTTAATAGTTTGTTCACAAGATTCGGCTATATATCGATGGTGCTAAAAACTTGTTCACGAAAAATATATATGTTGTCAGTACCTCTTATCAAATAGAAAAATGATGATAACTGCAAGTATACAGTTGTGATGTAGTTTTAAAAGATATCGATCCCACAGGGAAGGGCTAAATTCTAAAGATCAACAAGGAAGATAAGAGAAAAAGAAAATAAAATAATGTATAGTTTGTTTGGATAAGAGGGTTAGAATGAAATATGAGTAAATATAGGTATGAAAGATTAGAGAATCTAAATATATAGATTTTCCCTGCGAAATAAGGAAAGCAGAGAAAACATGCAAGTTCAACAAAGATGTTACGATTCACTAAACTAATCTAATAGACTCGATTCTAAATACTCAGATGTTCAATTATTCACCGCAGAGCAACACATGAAATGACTTTTCTAGATCTAGCGTAAACGAATTAAGACTATCATATAAACCTGGATAACATCAATACTATGCTTAGTACGGGTCGCTCTCACATAGCCACATTTAGCAAGTTACCATTCCAAAAATGTTGGCTCACTAAACAGCGTTATATCATAGATCCAGTGATTATATACGATTTTGTTAGCCCTGAAACTACTCTTAAAATTAACTCCAATGCATATAACTTGATTAACATAAAAGACTTAACACGAAATACGCATTATGACACATAGACATATCATAAACTTCGAAATAGAAAGAATAAGTAGAAAGCAAAGCAAAGTTGTAAGGTATGCAAGTGACAGCTAAAGTTGATCAAACCGTATCCACTCTTTAATGGGAGTCATCAATTACCGCAATTCCTATGTCTGCTTTGAATTCAATCTCGGCCCGTACAGAACCATCGCTAGGATGTTATTCCTTACGAATATCGAACAAACGAATATTGAAGAATGAAAACTTTTATTGATAAGTGATTTGCAAGTACACTTATACAACAATCGCTCGAGAATATAGAGAATCTAGTGATCGAAACAAGGATTCGAATCACTTAAACATTTTCTCACTAACGCTTATGAAAGTAGCTAACTCTCTATCTACACACACTATATGTAACCTTATAATTACACTCTAATATTCTCCTCTCTTTTGGTGTCACTTTGGTGCACAAAATCTGTGAAATGTGGAGTCCTATTTATAGAGTTCGAAGGGTTGCGTCTATCCAAATGAAGGGTTGTGTCCATTGATGAATGATTGTATCTCTTCATTGTGATTGGTTGAGAAGCTTTGATATAATTCACAATGGATAGGCACCTTTTCATGATTGGTTGACTCCTGATAAGTGTCTTTTCGTTGGTAGTTGACGGCGGTTGATCGTGCTTATATGGTGGTTGGTAGTTAAAAAGATAATACCAGAAAATCATCTAAGTCGCGACCGCGATATACATGTCGTGACCGTGAATCTTTGATTGGAAGACTTCTATTCTGAAGAAGAACAAGTCGCGACCACGAATAATTATCACGACCGTGAATTGCATTTTTCTTCAGAATTCTCCTTGCTACTTCACCGATCTTCGACAGCTTCAATCCTAGGCCAAATCTTTAAGTTCCACGCATCTTTTTGCACCTTTTTCACTCTTTTTCATAAAATTCCACTTTTAATCATTTTACTCTCAAGATTTACCTAGTATATGCATTTGCATAAAAAACATCTACATACCACGTGAAATCTTTTATATGAAGTATAAAAATGAATTAAAATATAGTGTTTAGTGTATAAAATTAATATGATATTAAGTGTAATTATACACTTATCATACCCCCACACTTAACTTTTACCTTGTCCTCAAGGTAAATTCAACAGAAGTGTATAAATTGGTAAACAAGTTCGTACCTCATTTGGCGAAAGACTATTG
>CATIWQ010098399.1:0-10740 GCA_949673415.1 Euphorbia schlechtendalii | reverse complement strand
TTTTATACAACAACTACCATTATATATATCTAAGCTAACCTTGGCTATATAGACATTTTGACAAAAACCTCGAGAAAAGAGAAACTTAAAGAGAGAAAAGAACATACAGAAAATGAAGCTACAAGAAAAATTTATTGAAAGAGAGTTAAATGCAGAAATGGAGATGCATAAAGGTCCACCTGATCCTAACAGAAGGCAGCAGAGGGAAGAAGTTACATAACATAAGCAATTTTTTATTAGAAATACAAGCAACTCAAGGCATCTTTATTTATACCAAGTTTTTTAAACAAAATGTAAAATCCAAAACATGCCTTTTAAGAGTATATCAAATTACTTATTTATGTATTTTAACATAAAGATTAAGCAAGAATGATTTTAAAATTGATGAATCAATCTTAAAATGGAAAACGAAATTAAAGGAAGAGAGTAAAAGGAGACTTGCAGCGAGATACTGCCACTTATTTAGAGTTCGTCTTTTGTCCGTGTCAAATAAGAACAAAAAAAAGAGAGTAAAGTTATTAAGGTTATCTTTAAAGAGACTACACATACTTTGGAAAATCCATAATTGTCTGGTTTCTTTGAGGAGGTTTCTTTAAAACGAAAAAAAAAAAAACACAACAAAACAAAACAAGGATTAATCATTGAAAAATATTCACAGAACAAAGTATATTAAGATCAAAATAATAGAAGAGAGTAAAGTTCTCAAAATTACGACTACAATACAAATATAAACATGACTGAATACAATACAAATATAAACAAGATAACAAAAAAATACATGACTGAATACAATACAAATATATATTTTTTAAAATTTCCAAGATTTAAGAAACAAAAAAAATAAGACTCAAAACAAATCTACAGAAGATGGACAAATCTTTAAGAAACATAGCTTTCAAAATTTCAAACAAAACTTAGATATCAAAGATGCACAAGTAAATAGCAATATCAAAGATGCACAAGTAAATAGCAATATCGAATCATGACACTAAATGACATGCAACTATAGATCGCAAAAGAAGGAAATGAGATCAGGTGAAAAAACACAAGATCTAACGATTTCACTGCAGAACCATAAAAGAAAACATAATTCGAAAAGATTTATCAACATATACAAGGGAATTACAGGTCTAATCTATATTCTATCCAACCAAAAATCTTGAAAATGTTATTTTCGAGAGTTAAGAAAAAGCAGGAACTTCCAAGATGACCTTGACATCCACTTCGACCGCGAAACTATGCATATACAAATACAAGTTTTTTAATGGCATATCAACAAAAAGATAACACAGAGGAGAAAACAGGGGGAAGCATTAAAATGCACTTCTTTGATATTTTCAAGATTTAAAAAACTAAGAACAAAAGACTCAAAATGACTTAGGGTAGAAAAATTAATAGGATGATTAAAACTTTAAAAAATGTGTGTAACTTTCAAGATTTCAACCGAAAATCAGATATCACAAATACATAGGTAACTTGTAATAAGAGATAATGACACTAAATTTACAAGAAAATATAAATCTCATGAGAATTCAAACAATTTTCCAATAAAAGAAAGCATAAGAATTCAGGTGAAAAAATTGAACCGAAATCAATGTATATCTATTAAAGAAAAGCATAAATCGAAAAGATTTTACCAGTATACAGTGCGATTATACCACAAATCTAAAATAAACATTGACCCCAGAAGCTAGAATGCAAAGAGAAAATCTCAAGCAAATACAAACCAAAAATGATCAAAGGTCATACTCAAACTCAGAATAGGAGAGGTAATAATAACCTATGCTAAAAAGCTTTTTTGTGCTCATTTGTGCGCTTTTTGCACCCATGCGCTTAGTGTTCAACCAAAGCGCAGAGGGTGAGCTTCGCTTCGCTTCGCTTTTGACTTTTATGTTTATAACCTAACGAAAGATCTAAGCCAACAAGCTATTCCTTGTAACTGTTTCATAAAAAGAATTCAAAATGATAGAAAGATTTCAATTACCTCCGAAGAAGAAGCAAACAGAGAAAAGACAAACCAGTAAAAAGAAAGCAAAAGAAACGACGGCCATAGTACACCAGAAAAACTTGCTCCACAGTGAAATGACTAGGCGTTACTGATTACAGTGCTTCTTCAATGATGCTGGTTACGATGATTAAAAACATACAATGCGATTAAACCACAAATCTATCAAGAACATCAACCCCGAAAGCTAGAATGCAGAGAGAAAAATCTCTAGCAAATACAAACCGAAAAAGATACAGGTCATACTCAAACTCAGAATAGAAGAGGTATTAAAAACCTGATGAGCTCAGTCAACTAACTATTTCTTGTAACTGCTTCATAAAACGAATTCAAATTGATAGAAAGATTCCAATTACCTCCAAAGAAGCGAACAGAGAAAAGACGAACCAGTATAAAGAACGCAAAAGAAAACAATGGCCAGAGTATACCAGAAAACCCAGCTCCACAGTGAAACAACTTGGAGTTTCTGATTACAGTGCTTCTTGAACACTGCTGGTTAGGGTGATTTTCACCAACAACCACAACCACGAAGAAGCAGAGATTAGCAAAATCTGAATCTAAGATATAATAAATTCTTTCTTACGCAGTTAAAATTGGGGGGGTGCTAAATTAAGAAAAGTAATATAATCAATAAGTCTATCTGATCCTAACAAAAGGCAGCAGAGAGAAGCACTTTATATAGCAAAATACAAGCAACTCAAGGTTACATGTTTATACCAAGTTTTTCAAAAAAATATATAACATGCATTAAGTTAGTATAACAAATTACTCATTAATGTATTACCTTTCAACACAAAGATTAATTTAAAGGGAAGAGAGTAAAAGAATACTTACAGTGAGATACTACTTATTTAGAATTCTTCTTTTGACAGTGTGAAATAAGAACAAAAAGAAAAAAGGAGAGCATGGTTTTTTTAAGAATTAGCTTTAAGGTGACAAAACTATTTTTGAGAATCCATAATTAACCAGTTTCTCTAAAGGGGTTTCCTCAATAAAAGAACACAATTAAAGGATTAATCATCAAAAAATTTCACTGAATAATGTAAAATAAGAATAAAAATTAAAAGAGTAAAATTACCAAGATTACCTATAACGCGACCACACAAGTTTTCAAAAACCATGATTATCCTGTTTCTAGAAAGTGGTTTCCTCAATAAAAAAACACAGCAAGACAAGGATTGGTTATCAAAATAGTTAGCAGAAACGTGATAATGAAAAAATAAACTTGAGACAATAAAATAAAAATATAAGAATTTTAAGATTTTTAAAAATAAAGAACAGAAGACTCATAATGATTAAAGGTTAAGAAACTAAAGGACTTGATTAAATCTTTAAGAAACAGGTATTGCTTTCAAGAATTCAAACAAAACTCAGATATGACAGATACGTATTTAACTTAAAATATCAGATCATGAAACGAAATCGACGTGCAAATGTAGATTCAGAAAGAAGGAAACAAGCTCAGGTGAAGAAACACAAGGTTTAACTGATTCACTGTTGATCTGTGAAGAAAAAACATAATCGAAGGGATTGGTTATCCTGTTTCTAGAAAGGGGGGTTTCCTCAATAAAAAAACAAAAAAACACAGCAAGACAAGGATTGGTTATCAAAATAGTTCGCAGAAATGTGATAATGAAAAAATAAACTTGAGAAAGTACAATACAAATATAAGAATTTTAAGATTTTAAAAATAAAGAACAGAAGACTCATAATGATTAAAGGTTAAGAAACTAAAGGACTTGATTAAATCTTTAAGAAACAGGTATTGCTTTCAAGAATTCAAACAAAACTCAGATATGACAGGTACATATTTAACTTAAAATATCAGATCATGAAACGAAATCGATGTGCAAATGTAGATTCAGAAAGAAGGAAACAAGCTCAGGTGAAGAAACACAAGGTTCAACTGATTCACTGTTGATCTGTGAAGAAAAAACATAATCGAAGGGATTTATAAACATACAATGCGATCAAACTTCAAATCTAAAAAGAACATCGACCCTCAAAGGTAGAATGCATCGAAAAAATCTCAAGTAAATACAAGTATACAACACAAAAAAGATTACAAGTCATACTCAAAGTTAGAATAGCAGAACTATTTACAACCTGATGAAAGATCCCAGCCAACTAACTACTTCTTGTAAGTTGAAGCAAGCACAGGAAAGATTGAAACCAGTTAAAAGAACCTAAAAGTAAAGGACAGTGAATACACCAGAAAAACAAGCTGCAAATGATCACAGTCCTTCATCGCTACTGGTAACGGTAATGAACACCAAAAACAACCAGAACCACAAAGTAGCAGACAAGCAAAAACCGAATCAAGGATTTGGTAAACAACAACATTTGCCAAAATGTTCCATCATGCTACATTCTAAGGTTGAAGTTCAATAGAGCATCTGCAGCTCAACAAGACAACATTCTAGCACTTCCCATGAGAGTGACTTGTATTTGCCAAATTAAGTAAAACTCAGAAGCAAAGATTCAAAAGAAAAAGTTCACCATGCTAGCATATTTTGTACAATAAACTACCATCAAATTTATCTAAGCTAACATTGGCTATATAAAAAATTTGATAGAAACCTCAAGAGAGAATTAAAGAGAGAAAAGAACTAATAGAAAAGGAAGCTACAAGAAAACAATTTTTGAAAGAGTTAAAGCAATAAAGAGCGATGCTCAAAGGTCTACCTGATCCTAACAGAAGGCAGCAGAGAGAAGAAGTTAGATAACAAAACCAATATAATGTAACAAAAGACAAGCGATCCACGGTTTTTTTATTTAAAACAATTTGTTTAAACAGAATACAGAATCCTAAACATGCCTTTTAAAAGTATAACAAATTACTTATTTATTTAATTTTAACATGAAGATTAAGCAAGATGTTTTTAGAATTGATTGATTGATCTTAGTTATGCAACAAACAACGAAATCAAAGGAAGAAAGAGAGTAAAAGGAGACTTACAGCGAGATACTACACCTTATTTAGAGATTACCTTTAGGGCGACAACAATACTTATGAGAATCCATGATTACCCGATTTCTTTAAGGAGGTTTCCTGAATAAAAAACACAACAAAACAAGGATTAATCATCAAAAAATTCGCAAAACGGTGTAAAATAAGTACAAAAATTAAAGAAAGTTAAGTTATTAAGATTACCTTTAAGGCGACTGCTTTTAAAAATCAACGATTATCCAGTTTCTTGAAGTGGTTTCCTCACTAAAAAACACAGCCAAAAAGGGATATAAAAATTCTTTTATTTTTTCAAGATTTAAAAAAAAAGAACAGAAGACTCAAAATGACATATGGTTGAGAAACTAAAGGAGCTGGTTCTTTAAGAAACGTGTGTAAGCTTTCAAGATCACAAGCAAAACTCAGATATAGCAGATACATAGGTAACTTGTAATGTGAGATCATGACACTCAATAGACAAGCAACTATAAATTGCAAGCAAATACAACCTGAAAATGATCACAAGTCATACTCTAAGAATAAAAGAGGTATTTATAACCTGATAAATCCTTGCAGCTCACTAATTACTTCTTGTAACTACTTCATCAAATGAAATCCCAAATGACAGAAGTAAAACTATAGAAGACTTCAATTCTAACATCTGCAACTTATACAAGGGAATTACAGGCCTAACCTATATTCCATTCCCACCAAAAAGCTTGAAATGTTATCTGAGGCAGAAAAAGCGGAACTTCCAAAATCACCTTGACGTCTACTCTGACAACGTAAGTGTGCATATACAAATACAAGTTCTGAATTAGCATATCAACTAAAAGATAATACAGAGGAAAAGCAAGGGAAAGCATTGAAGATCACTTCTTTAATATTTTCAAGATTTAAAAAACTAACAGAAGACTCAAACTGACTTAGGGTTGCAAAAACAGAACATACAAGACATTGTAAAAAGTAAGCAATGGTGATGAATACACAAGTAAAACAAACCCCATACTGATTCTGGAAACTTAAGTTCCACACAGCAGGTGTAAGATATATGTGATGGACTTATCTAAGATGAAATTATAGTCTACTCTTAATTGTATTCTATATGGTGCCTGAATTTTAGCATCTCTTACAGTGTAGTGTATATCTCGTTCAAAGGCTACAGATATTTTTGTAGCCTTATAGTATCGTTCACTAGGTTTTTCTGCAGATCCAGATATGATGAGAGGAGTTCTTGCTTCATTAATGAGATGGAATCAATTGCATCAATTATCAATAGTTGAATCCCCTCAAGTCAAGCTCCTCAAAACTCTGTACAAACCAGAAAATAGATTCAAAGAGAAAATATGCAAAGAGATTTTTAGATATAAAAATGAAAATTTAGTGAGACACCTTCAGGATTCTTTTTCCTGATAAGCTCTTCCTTCTTCGTATTTTTAACAGGTTGCCCTTCCTCTGCAACAGAATAACCGTCAAGCTGAAAATGCGAAAAGAACGAAGTCTTTCCTTGAAATACACCACAAAGATAAAAAGTTATTAGAAATTGTTCCTGCAAATCAGCAAAGCCAAGTTCAATACACATGATTCAACAAGTTAGAAGTATCTGTCAATATCCAGAGAAAATTGAGGCCCCTATAAGTATATGCTTATATTTAGATCTTGAAAAGAGAAAACTGCACTTACTCCAGTAATGACATATTGACATGTAAGTTGAAGAGAACTAAATATCAAGACGTATACATCACCATGCACGGCAAGAAAAATATTGTTTCCTCTTATAATATTAGAAGGCTATTAAAGAAATCCTCATTTCTGCAGCACATAAAAGCAAATTCTTAGAGACAGCATTAATATGAAAAGAATATAATTTAAAGAAAGACATAAAATGTAACCTTTAATTTTCTGAAAGATTGCAATACTCAATAATGTCAGCAGGAGGACAAATATTGAAAACACTTACGATCAAGCAACACCAGTAGGAGTTGAATTACACCTGAAACTTGTACACTTACTTTAATTGACAAGTATGTTAAAAGTCCATCCACTCTTCCCATATTTTCATATCAAATGCTAACACTTCCACAATCAGTCATTCAATGATCGAGAGAAGGCAAAAAAACAAGCAGTTATAAGCTACACATTACAAATCTTTAACGAAGTTGAAAAAAAGTCGAAGAGACACATTGTTACCTACCTCTAAACTGAATAATAAATATTCCATCCCTCCTCACACTACCATTTTAATTTGCAGCTTCTGTGGCACACTCCACCTTTTTATTGCAATTTTTCTTGTGAACGCAGGTGGATTTTCCTTTCCGTGTCAGCTTTCGTTTCTGTTTCCATGCTAACTAGGCCAGAAGTGTATGCACAGCACATGCACCGACACAGTGAACAAGTATTACCTATTATGTAACCAAATGCTACGTGATTTTAGTACATATTCTTTAAAATTATGAGGATACTGGAAATGAAAAACAGCACACCGTCACCAAAAAATAATGTGAAAAAATACGTGAATCTCACCACATTTCCTCATTTGAAATGAATATCCTCTATTTTTCTATCATTCATGAGTTTCAACTATACTAATAACTCCAACATACTTATATTTTCTAATATATTAAACCAATTCACAACATATTATAATTATATTTCCTACAAAGCAATACTTAGAAAACAAAGAATGACAAACATGTATAAACAAAACCTGCAAGAACTACATAAATTGAAAGAGATACACATGTGTAAAAATATAAAACAATGCAACCGCTATCAGTGTCAATTTCCTAAGCCTTTCTTGTGAGAAAAACACAGTACCTCACCGTCGGTACCCATAACAGCAAACGACAAAACTAAGCAATACTTATACCGTCACAGTTTCAACAGAGTAGGAGCCACGATCCACATAATCTCCTGTAATTAGGTAATTGCTATCCGGGCACAGTCAATAAAATTTCAACAGTTCTGAGACTCAAATTTAATTGCATGAAATCAAATAAGATGAATAAGTTACCAACATACCAAATAATTCAATTGATGTAGCTGACACCAAAACAAAGATTTTGCATACATTGGAATTTATTAAAAGCCAATTACGGAAAGACTATTAATTTAAGCTGGCATATCAGACTAAAGTAAAATATTAGATTATAGACTTCCAATTAGCAAAAAATTCAAAAGTATGGAGATTTAATAGGAAGTGCGAAAACATAATTTTGCACATACACTTATATATATGAAATAAACAGATAATTGAACTTTCCAAGTGCAATGTATAGACTATCAACAATAGAAGATAAAAAGTTGAGATATGATGAGCATCTGATATATGTTATAATACAACTCGTGAGCTATTCAGATGTTAACACAATTGAAAGCTGTCCACAAAGTATTTAAATGGAATCCCAGCTAACACATAAGTAGCAAAATTCTATAGTCTTGTTCAGAATGGTTACCTAGGAAGAAATCTGCAAGATCGTGAAACTGCAAGTGAATATCACCACGAATTGTCACCAGGCTTTTGAAAGGCTATTATACTGTATCAAAAGGATGTAATTTCGAAATCCCTTTGTTACACCTTGTGATAATACAGCATAGGATCCAAGCCACATAGAGAAAAATGTATATGCAGAGCAATAGCTATGGCAATAGAACATAAAGAAGATCAAAAAAAGCCAGAGATAATGGCAGCACTCAACCGAAACACCTTGGAGCTTCCATCAAGATATCTACTTTAAACGGGCCTCCATTTCTGCTACCCCAGACCAGTTAATTCCCTCGAACAATAAAAAAATTCAACAGAAAAAATACATAAGGGTTTTAACAAAGTAAATAAGTTCTGAAAACGTAAAAACTTACCAGTATAACAGTGATAGGTTGTCAAGGAAGTTCCATGATGTAATTACTCCATCTCGATAGTTCTATTGTCATCTACTATGAGCATCATTTGTATCTCCTCTTTCCTTCTTCCTTAACCAACTCTGCTTTTTCCTTCTCTCTGTGTAATCTGGTTGTCTATGCCAAAGCTGAAGCAATAATTTTTGATAGGGCTAGCCCAATTCGGATTTTGTCCATGACATTTGATCAAGAAAAGGAATTAATGAATTTTCCTTTGCACATCCACATATTCAAAGAGAAAATACACTAAAAAGAACTTAGATGCCCAAAGCCCAAAGGAGAATTTAGTGACACACCTTCAGGTAGCTCTACATTTTCTTTAACATGTTGCCCTTACTCTGCAATAACAGTCAAGCTGAAGATGCGAAAAGAATGAAATTTTTCCTTGAAATACAGCCTAAATTTTTTCTGTTAAAGCAACACATAGTGCAGCAGCCACGATTACTTTCAAAAAAAAAACACAAAGACCTTTAGCAGCACTTAGTGCAGCAGCCTTCATCCTCCCGCTTGCACCTTTCTCTTCATGATTTAAAAGAATCCTCACTTCTGCAACACAAAAAAGGCAAATTCTTAGCGAAAACCTTAATATGAAAAGAATCGAATAAAAGAAAGAGGTAAAAGTACAATCTTTAATTTTGTGATAGAATGTAAAGGTGAATAATGGCAGCTTGAGGAGAACAAATTTTGAAAGCGGCAGGCATATACATAATCTTTTCTTTAAAATCATTTGAGCATATAGTAAAACTGGTAGCAGCTGAACAGCATCAGAAACTTGTACACTGACTCTGATTGAATAGTATGCTGGAAGTCCATCCACTCCTCCCATATTTTCATGAGAAATGTTAATACTTCTAATTTCGGTAGTTCAATGATCAAGAAAAGAAAATAAAAACAAGCAGTTATAAGCTAAACATTACGAATCTTTTATGAAGTAGAAAAATAATTGAAGAGAAGCATTGTTACCTCAGAAATGGATGACTAAATAGTCCAACCATCACAATACCATTATAAATATAAGCTTCTGTATCAAAAAATGTTATTTCAAAATCTATTAGGTACACTATGTGATAATCCAGTATAGGATCCAGGCCATATAAAAGAAGTTATATATGCATAGCATGAGCTATTAGAAATAGACTATATAATAAGATAAAAAAAAGCAAGAGATAAGGGAAGCACTCACCCAGTGAAACACCGTTGAACTTCCATAAGGATATCTTCTTCAAACGGGACTCCAATTCTGCTATCCCAGACCAGTTAACACTTGAACAGTAAAAGAATATAACAAAAAATTGAAAACTTTTTAAGAAGTGTACCACAAATAAACAGGAGCAAAAACTCATAAAGGCTTTATAATAACCCCATTAATTGTGAAAACGTAAAAACTAACCAGTATAATAGTGAATATGGTTGTCAAGGAAGTGCCATTAAGTAGTTACTCCATCTCAAAAATTGTTGAAGGTTCTATTGGCATCCCTGATAGCATCATCAGTATACAAAAGCTGAAGAAATTGTGGTTGTCTATGCCAAAGCTGAAAATAATTTTGGATAGAGCTTCTCCAGTTCGGGATCTGTTCATGGCATTGATAAAAAATTAGAATTAATGAATTTTGCTTAACACATCCAAATATTCAAAGAGAAAATATAGTAAAAAAACCTTAGGTACCAAAGTTCAGAAAATTTAGTGACACACCTTCACGATTCTTCTTCCAGTAAGCTCTTCTTCATTTTCTTTAACATGTTGCCCTTCTGTTGAGGTTGGAAGAGGAAATAGGCTTAGAAAAACAATGATATAAGGAAGAAGAAGGCAAAGAGAATACAAAATACAACACACTTCTCTTATTTCTTTCACTCAACACTCTTAATACATTTGTTGTTCTTGTTTTTGTTT
>CATIWQ010098373.1:0-14940 GCA_949673415.1 Euphorbia schlechtendalii | reverse complement strand
GAAGAAGAGAATTACAACATTTACAATAAAATAAAATAATTCCTAGGTTCACATGTAGAAAGAAATTAAGAAGAAAAGGAGGAGCACAAAATAAGCAGCTCTAGGAACTCAGAGGCTTTACCCTTTTGGCGTGAATCCACTCCGGCGTGTCCGTTCGATCCCCGGGAGCGTTCCTCGTTCTTTTTTTGTTTAATGTGATTTAATGTGAAAATTTTGATGTAGAAGTCCAAAAGTCTTCATTTAATTCTTGGGATTTTAGTGTAATTTAATTGAAAAAAAAGAATTAGTTGGTTGGAAAATAAAATGTTTATTTATCCAAAAGATAATCAAACTGGGGTTCTAAATTTATTTTAGACCCGAGAATATCTGAGGATTCAAGAAAAAATTTAATGAAGAAATTTTATTTTAAGATGAAGAAATTCGGGATCAAAAAGTGCTTTCGATCCGATAAAATGTTTGAAGAAAATAAGAAATTTTGTTTTTATTTTTTTGTTTTGAAAGAGAGGATTTTTCTTTTCTGAATTTTCGGCCCCCCTGTGTATTGAAAAAGACCCGACTATTTATAGATAAAAAAGTCCCGAAAAAAATCCAAAATGTAGAGCCTTGCCGGCGAGGGTTCCTCGACGGCGAGGGGTCCTCGCGTACGAGGCTGCCTTGCGCGAGGTTGACTCACGCCCGAGGCTCCTCACGTGAGAGGGCGTCTCGTGCGCGAGGCTCGTCACGTGCGAGGGCGTCTCGTGCGCGAGGCTCGTCACGTGCGAGGGTTCCTCGCGCGCGATGCTCCTCATGCGCGAGAGTGCCTCGTGCGCGAGGCTGCCTCCACGCGAGGCTCCTTCCGCCCGTGATTGCGTCTTCTTTATTTTTTTTAATATTTTGATTATATATTTATTTATTATTTTTTTACTATGACGTGGAATACTCCCATTTGAAGATCATTGGATGGTCGAAAATCGTGTGATTCGAGGATAAAATCCTGAAAAGCCATCATCATTGAACGCGCGAGCTGGTACAAAATCCCGTGCTCGCACATAACACTCACAATAATCTTGGATAAACATTAGTAAAGTATAAGAATGGATAATATATAAATAACAAAAATTTTCAAATTCTTCAATTTCGTTAATTTTATTCATTTTTTTTGGGATTTACAATTGGCCCCCACACAAAAGAACACAATGTCCTCATTTTGAGAGATTTTATTAAAAAATGAAAAACTAAACAAACAACTAACTAGTCTAAAAAATATGAAAAAAAAGTAAAGATAAGAAAAAACCCATTTTCATTGAGAAAGAGAATCTGCGGCCCATGTTGCGATCGCGAAGGCTTGTCGCGATCGTGACTTCCTTAATCACAAAAATAGGAGGTTTTGAAACCCGATATTCACGAGCGTGAGATGTATGCCACGGTCGTGATCTTATTTAATTCTTCAAATTCTTCAAATTTAGACTTTATACCTAGAAAAACTTAGAAAAATAAACGTATTAAATATAATTGCCCGTTCTCCGGCAGTTTGATCTCTAGAACGCATTTGCCTTCCCCGGCAATGGCGCTAAAAACATGTTCGCAACTTTTCTACTGATAAGTTTAATAACTTGTTTGCAAGGTTTTGGCTATACTCATTTCGAAAGGCTTATCCCGAGTAACGGCACCAAAAACTTGTTCGCGTTAAAGTGTAGGTGTTATCAATACCACTTATCAAATAGAAAAATGATGATAACTTCAAGTATACAGTTGCAATGTAGTTTTAAAAGATATCGATCCCATGGGGAAGGAACCAGCTCTAAAGATCAACAAGAGAAATAGAACAAAAGAAAATAAAATAAATGATTTTATTTTAGTTGGGTAGGATGGGATATGATGCTGGATAAATGTATATAGATCGGAGTAGAAGAAATCAGTATAGATTATTCCTACGAACAAGTATAGCAAAGAAAACATGCAAAATCAACAAAGATATTATGTACACTAGACTAATTTAACAAAGATATCAAATTCGGTTCTAGATATTCAGATATTCAATTATTCACCGCAGAGCAACACATGAAATGACTTTTCTAAATCTAGTGCAAACGAATTAAGACGATTATATAAACTTGGATAACAATACTACTATGCTTAGTATGGGTCGCTCTCACATAGCCATATTTAGCAAGTTACCATTCTTAAAATGTTAGCTCACTAAACAACGTTTTAATCACGGATCTAGTGATTATACACAAACTTGTTAACCCCAAAACTACTTTTAAAGTTAACTTAAAAGCATATAACTTGATTAATTAAAATACTCAACACAAAATACACATTATGACACTTAGACATGTCATAAACTTCGAAATAGAAAGTATAAGTAGTAAACAAAGTAAAGTTGTAAGGTTTGCAAGTGAAAACTAAAGTTGATCAAACCGTATGCACTCTTTAATGGGAGTCGTCAATTCCCGTAATGCTACATCTACTTTGAATTTGATCTCGACTCGTACAGAACCTTCGCTAAGATTCTATTCTTTGTGAATATTGAACAAATGAATATTGAAGAATGAAAACTTTTATTGATAAGTGATTTGCAATTACACTTATACAATAATCGCTTGAATATGTAGAGAAATCTAGTTATCAAAATAGGGTTCGATTCACTTATACATTTTCTCGCTAACTTAGAACGTCAAACTCGACACGATTTTTCTCTCTATCTAAACACCATATATGCCACTCTCACTCTCAATACCACCCATTCCACAAAATTGGTGAGGTTTGGAGCCCTTTTTATAGAGTATGAAGGGTTGCGTCTATCCATATGAAGAGTTGTGTCCATTGGTGAAAGATTGCATCACTTCATTATGATTGGTTGAGTTGATTTGATCTTATCCACAATGGATAGACACCTTTTCATGATTGATTGATTTCTGATAAGTGTCTTTTCATTTGTAGTTAATCATTCTTATTTGGAAATTGGTAGTTAAGAAGATTTGACCGAAAAAAATGTCCAAGTCACGACCATGAACTTTTTTTTGGCAACTTTCTGTTCTGAAGAATACAAAGTCACATCTGCGAATGGTTGTTGCGACCGTGAAATGTGTTTCTCTTCAGAATTCTTCTTGTAACTTCATTGATCTTTGATAGCTTCGATCCTAACCCAAATCTTTAAGTTCCACGCATCTTTTTGCACCTTTTTCACTATTTTTTTTTATAGATTTCCACTTTAGATCATTTTACTCCCAAGATTTACCTAGTATCTGCATTTGCACCAAAAACAACTACAACCACATGAAATCTTTTATACGAAGTATAAAAATGACTTAAACTATAGTGTTTAGTGTATAAAATTAATATGATAATAAGTTTAATTATACACTTATCACCTGGCCACTGAATGTTACATTGAATATTTTATGTATTTAAAGAGAATGACTAAGATAGGAATTGAAAGAAATTCCAAGAATGATATACAGACCATCATTGAGAATTTGTCTAATAAATATTAACCATTCATGAAAGATTATCTTATGTCAAGAAAAACTAGAAAGACATAAAAGTTTATTAGGAAACTTAGAAGTTTTAAAGAAGGTCTAAAGGCTAGACAAACAGGTACCTTGGCAAATAAGACTTGGATAAAAGGTAGCGGTTTAAAACCTATCAACTAGAAGGTAAAAAATGTGATCATTGAAAAGGAGAAGCCTAAAGGGATATGTTTCATATGAGGAAGGCCCAGACACTGGAAATATGATTGCAAAGCTCTGATTTCTGAACAAGTGAAGAAGAAGCCAAGTGAGGCGTCTACTTCAGGTATGTTGATGATAGAGAGTTTCTCTACAATTCCTTATGAGTCTACATAGGTATTGGATACTGGCTGTGGTACTCATATTTATACTTCTATGCAGGGGTTGCAGAATATTAGAAGGCTTGCAAAGAGAGAAATGGACCTAAGGGTTGGAAATGGAGCACGGGTTGCTGCAACAGCTGTATGGACATATAGCCTTCGTTTGCCTAGTGGCCTAGTTTTAGTTTTGAATAATTGCTATTATATTCTTGCTGTCACTAAGAATATTATTTCTATTGCACATTTACAAACAAATGATTTTGAGATATTATTTTCTAATAGTAATTGTAAAATTCGATGCGATAATGTTCTCTATGCTTGTGAAGTATGTGTTGATGGAACTTATGTTCTAGATACTAAAACTAAAATTCTAAATATGAACATTGTGAAGAAATCGAAGTTAGATAATGAGAAATCCTCATACTTATCGCATTATCATCTTAGCCGTACAAATGGGACTCGCTTAGCTAAGTTACACAAATGTGGTTACTTAGGCCCAATGGAATGGGTATCCTATGGGGCATGTGAACCTTGTTTAAAGGGAAAGATGACTAAGAAACCTTTCAAAGGAAAGGGTCTACTAGTACTTTAGAAATAATATATTCTGATGTATGTGGTCTAATGAGTGTTAAACACATAAGGGTTTAGTCTACTTCATAACTTTTATCGATGATTACTCACTATATGGTTATCTGTACCTAATGAGGCACAAGTCTAAAAGATTTGTGAAATTCAAAGAGTTTAGAACTGAAGTAGAGAAATAACTTGGGAAAAGTATCAAGACCCTTCGATCTGATCGAGGTGGTGAATTCTTAAGCCAGGAGTTTCAGGATTATTAGCCACTTTTCTACTGATAAGTTTAATAACTTATTCGTAAGATTTTGGCTTTAAAGTATAGGTGTTGTCAATACCACTTATCAAATAGAAAAATGATGATAACTGCAAGTATATATTCGCTATGTAGTTTTAAAAGTTATCGATCTCACAGGGAAGGAACCAGCTCTAAAGATCAACAAGAGGAGAAGAACAAAAGAAAATAATGTAATTTAGTTTGGAGGATTGGAATGATGGATGGATAGACAAATGTATGAAAGATTAGAGAAGATAAAAAGTATATAGATATTCCCTATGAATAAGTATAGCATAGAAAACATGCAAAATCATCAAAGATGTTACGTACATTAGCTTAATTTAACAAATTTAGTTCTAAACACTCAGATATTCAATTATTCACAACAGAGCAACACATGAAATGACTTTTATAAATCTAGTGCAAACAAATTAAGACAATTATATAAACATGGATGACAATATTACTATGCTTAGTACGGGTTGCTCTCACATAGTCATATTTAGCAAGTTACCATTCCAAAAATGTTGGCTCACTAAATAGCGTTATAATCACAGATCCAGCGATTATACATAATCTCGTTAACCCCAAAACTACACTTAAAGTTATCTCAAAAGCATATAACTTGATTAATATAAAAGACTCAACATGAAATACACATTATGATACATAGACATATCATAAACTTTGAAATAGAAAGTTTAAGTAGAAAGCAAAGCAAAGTTGTAAGTTATGCAAGTGAAAGCTAAAGTTGATCAAACTGTATCCACTCTTTAATGGGAGTTATCAATTCCCGCAATTCCCACGTTTGCTTTGAATTCAGTCTCGACTCGTACAGAACCTCCTTTAGGATGCTATTCTTTGTAAATATCGAACAAACGAATATTGAAGAATGAAAACTTTTATTGATAAGTGATTTGCAATTACACTTATACAACAATCGCTTGAATATGTAAAGAAATCTAGTGATTGAAATAGGGTTTGAATCACTTATACATTTTCTCGCTAACACTTACGAATGTAGTGAAATCTAGATATTCTTATTTTCTATCTATACACACACATCTACCATGCCATGCACCACTTTATCCACCACTCATTCCTCGAAATTGGTGAGTTCAAAGCCTTAGTTGTAGAGTATGAAGGGTTGCATCTATTCAAATGAAGAGTCATGTCCGTTGGTGAAAGATTAGATCACTTCATTGTGATTGGATGAGAAGCTTTATCCTTTTCCACAATGAAAAGGCTTCATGATTGGTTGACTTCCAAAAGGTGTCTTTTCATTTGGTATTTGATGGCGGTTGATTGTTCTTATCTAGCAGTTGATAGTTGAGAAGTATTGAGAAAAAATCATCAATGTCACAACCATGAAGTACATGTCACGACCTTGAATACTTGGTTGGCAACTTTCTATTTTGAAGAATACTAAGTCACGATCGTGAATAGTTATCATGATCATGAATTGTGTTTCTTCTTCAGAATCATTCTTGTAACTTTACCAATCTTCGACAGCTTTGATCCTAAGCCAAATCCTTAAGTTCCATGCATCCTTTTGCACGTTTTTCACTATTTTTTCATAGATTTCCAACTTTAATCATTTTACTTCCAAGATTTACCTAGTACCCGCATTAGCATAAAAAACAACTACATACCACGTGAAATATTTTATATGAAGTATAAAAATGACTTAAATTATAATGTTTAATGTGTAAAATTATTATGATAATAAGTGTAATTACACCCTTATCACACCCCCACACTTAACTTTTGCCTTGTCCTCTAGGTAAATTCAGCATAAGTGTATAATTTAGTTATCCAAGTTCGTACTTATTTGGTGAAAGACTATTGCAATGAGTACCACATTCCCACGTTGCATAAGATTCAAGTCAAAGTCTAAAATTTCCCACAAATTAGTAATGTGCAATTTATATAGTCTAGTTCCATACCTTTGCTCTTAACGGAGGTTCATCCGAATCGCATCTTCATATAAGCGTTATATGCATACTTGAATATTTCCTTCTCTTAAGTATAGTATAAAGTAAAAAGGACATAAAAAGCAAACTTTGAATAATTTTCTCTCAAGGCATTTTTAGGTAACCTAGGATGCTAAAAACACTCTTAGTGGTTGCATTTTATGCTCCATAACACTCTCCCCTTTTTTCAGTGGTTGCATTTTATGCTCCATAACACTCTCTCATTTTTTTCTTTTAAGCATATGTTTTTGAAGTACTTTGTACTTTGCACCCATTTTCGTGCTATGCTATTTTTCTTTTTTCACTCAATGAATGGTGGCAGTTTTTGCTCCTTACCATTCCTCACCTTTTGCATAACTCATTGGTTATCCTCTCTTTCTTCTGATTTTTCACTCTTAATACTCTCATCCTTTATTGATCAATTTCAAAGTATTATGGCTATAGTTTCCCAACACTTTAAACACACTCAATACTTATTCGAGATTTCCATATAAAACTCATAATAAGAATATCACTAGATATTACTCCACTTAAACTTATCGGAAGCATTAAACTAAAACTATATTTATCAGAAGCATTAAACTAAAACTATATAACTTATACTAATTCATGTTTTATTGAAATATATATCAAAACTTACTTAGAATGTTTCTTTCGAATGTTACTCACCACTCATCCTTGCCAAATTGATAAATGTTGTGCTAATAACGCTCAATTTTAGCATGCGCTTAAATTTTTCACTAACATCAAACTTGCAATACCTAACACTCACAATAACCTTGGATAAATGTTAGTAAAGTATAAAAATGGATCATGTGTAAATAACAAAAATTTTCAAATTCTTCAATTTTTTTAATTTTATTCATTTTTTTGGATTTTTGGGATTTGCAATTGCCCCCTCACACTAAAGAACACAATGTCCTCATTGTGGAAGGCTTTATTCAATTGAAAATCTAGTCTAAAAAACAAACAACTAGTATAAAAATATGAAAAAGAAAAGTAAAGAAAAGAGAAAACCCGTTCTATTAAGAAGGAGAATCCGGGGTGACTACGAGTAAATTGACAAATTTTTTTTCAAAAGAAGGATAATAATTTTTGAAGCATCGATTTATTATTCTTCTTAAGAATCTTCAAGTCTCTTTTCATTACTCTAAGTTCCGCTTGGTAATTGTCTTATTTTTGTTGCATGCTCTCCTTCCAATCTTCCAGAGCTTCGTCTTCTTCTTTGTCTTCTTCTACTTCAAGCATTAAAGCTTTTCCATGTCAACGGCTAACTGTTGGATTAGATGGTCCGATGGAAGAATCTTCATGAGCCATGTTTAGCTTCTTGGTGCAGTTGGAGTAGGAGTAGAAAGAATATACACCATCGTTCTCTTAAAGAAGTCCAGTATTCTTTAAATAAGTCCCATCCATATAGCAAAAATACTCACCCGGTTGTTGGATATAGGGGACTTCACCTCTTGCACCCAAGATAATAGCGGTTATAATTTCGGCCACTCCAATCTTGTTCCTCTGGCAGCTTGTAGAATTCTTCTGATAATTCTACCCAAACTCGATTTGGTTGAAAAGTATCCGTCACGGTCGATGAATTAACTATCTCGAATCCGAACCATTCATCCATCATCTCTATTGTGATAGTATAATGTCGTCCTTGATTATGAAATTGAATTATCCTTTTCCTTGCATCTTCATAATCGAATGTTACAAGACATTCGAGAATCCAATCTCGATTTTGTAGAAAACGCAAATCCACAAACTTTGTGAGTCCAAGAGCTGAAAGATAAACCTCTATCTCTCTACGGAGATTCAATGTTTCTAAGGTGATATCCAATTTGTTAAGCTTTTGAAAGCATTTGCCTTCCTCTCTTATCCTTAAAGGGAAAGGGCAATCATACTCCTCTTGGAATGTTTATCTTTCTCTTTTATTTGCTAATTTCTTCAAAGGCATCTTGATTGTTTGAAGTGTAAAGTTTAAGAAGAAAAGGTTGAATGTTGAAGATTGAAGATGAAGAAATTTCAGAGATTTGTAAGCTTTTTGAAGGTTGTGGTGGCTAGGGTTCAACTTAAAACCTATTTATAGAGGTTTAAGGGGTCTATAATTGGTCCTAATTAACAATATAGCCGTTTAAGCTCAAAACTAGTCGTTAATGGCTATTTTATCCAACTGTCACATATCAGATCGAGATCTGTAACGAATATAGTTTGCCCGTGTCGTGATTGTGAAGGCTAGTGACGATCGTGATTTTCCTCATGATAGAAATAGAAAGTTTTGATATCCAATAATCACGAGCGCGAATTGTGTCATGGTCGCGATCTTCTTTATTTCTTCAAATTTCTTCAATTTTAGACTTGTACCTATAAAAACTTAGAAACACAAACACAATCAAACATTGTTAAATACAAACGATAAACATTTACTATTATACCTTAAATAATCATGGTGTTGATAGAAATTGAACATCAACGTCTTGTTGTTCAAATTTTCATTTCATATTTAACAAAAATAACAAACAAACAATGAAACACAAAATCAAACAAACACACGAAAAGAAAAGACTATACAAAGTTCTAAACCTAAATGAAAAGAAAATGATATATTCAGGAGTTAGCGATTCAAAAATTTTATCAATCTTATAACGTGACTCCCACAGATCTCTTTCAACATCATACACCCAATTGTGGATATCATTAATCTTGCGATGAATAGAGACTTGTTCTTCCATTAAGTCATTCAACTTCCTCCTAAGATTGGTTGAACTATTCCCTTCTTCCTAAGCGATTTCTCTTTCTCACTTTTTATCGACTTCAACTCGCTCATCCCATGATCTCCAATCATAGGTTATCCCATTTTCTCCAATGCACTTAGTTAGAAATCCAAACTCGAAGAAAACTTCCGTAGTTAATTCTAGAATTTCATCTTCGTCAATAAAGACTTCCGCAGCATAGGGAATTCTCCCAACTTATCCTAACAAATTTGCCATAGTTCGACACCCGTACGGTATCCTACTAGGATCAATTGCGGCAGACATAAAAGTCTCCATCATAATTTCTGATACGTCCATAGGTATGCCATTCCAAAGTGCTTCCAATACAAACAATTCTTCAGGAATGACTATGTCGGAACTAGTCCTGCCAAACAATGCTCTACTTAGATAGAAGTATAAAATGAGCAAACAGGGATCACAGATCGAATAGCTATAAGTAGATTCATGTCTATATTCAGCTTGGTTGGTAAGGCGATTCTAAGTTGGTAATAGATCCTAACTAGGAAGCATTTTGTAGTAACAATCTTTAGGGAATCCCAAATTCTTCTCTAGTGCTTTCCTAGATAACTTATGCTTCTTCCCTTGGTGATGATATTCTAAACAATCCATCTTATCATTCATCCATACTAACGACATCAGCATCTCCTTACAATTATCCTCACTGTTTTCAATGATCATGTTGGAATAGATAATGAAATTTACAATTCTAAGGTAATACATTACCCTATCATAGATTCCCAAATGAACGAAACTATTCCTATGGATAACATAAGAACACATGAATTCTGCATCTCTGATGGTTTTGAAATGATCACCTTCCTCTCTAGAGTAAATTGGAAATGACGCTTAATACCATTCTTGCAGATTTGAAGGATGAATGAGATTAGATTTGTTAGGGGACACCATTTTGAAAAGGAAAAGGATTGAAAGATTTTCAAGGTTTGGAATGAACATTTTGTCTGAAGGAAAAGGATTTTTGGATTTTTGAAGTGAAGGATTATGAGAATTCGCAATCACATAAATAGAGTTTGAGAAAAACCGTCGGAAAACTGCCAAATTGCTAAAATTTTCGCACAAGTCGTTACTACGTAAAATAAGAAATAGAATACTTAAACAAGGGAATTCACGAGCGAGAATATATGTTGCGAACGTGAATGGTTAAAATAGAAGAAAATCCTCTATTTGTCAAGTATTAAGATGAAATATTATGACGTATCAATTCTAAGATGATTATTTTATATTTTTTTTCACATCCAAGTTAGGATTGACAAATTATACAGTTTAGAAAATTGTATAGTATAGGAAAGAAATAAATAGATATAACTAGAAAATGTACCATGCTCTCTAGTAAAATAAATTTCTAGAACGCACTGGCCTTCCCCGGCAATGGCGCTAAAAACTTGTTCACCACTTTTCTATTGATAAGTTTAATAACTTATTCGCAAGATTTTAGTTTTAAAGTATAGGTGTTGTCAATATCACTTATGAAATAGAAAAATGATGATAATTGCAAGTATACAGTTGTGATATAATTTTAAAAGATATCGATTGGAAGGAACCAGCTCTAAAGATCAACAAGAGGAACAGAACAAAAGACAATAATGTAATTTAGTTTAGAGGATTGGAATGATGGATGGATAGACAAATGTATGAAAGATTAGAGAAGAAAAAAAGTATATAGATATTCCCTACGAACAAATATAGCAAAGAAAACATGCAAAATCATCAAAGATATTACGTACACTAGAATAATTTAACAGATTCGGTTCTAAACACTTAGATATTTAATGATTCATCACAGAGCAAAACATGATATGACTTTTCTAAATCTAGTGGACATGAATTAAGATGATTATATAAACCTGGATGACTATATTACTATGCTTAGTACTAGTCACTCACACATAACCATATTTGGCAAGTTACCATTTAAAAAATGTTAGCTCACTAAAAAGCATTATAATCATATATCCAATGATTATACAAAATCTTGTTAACCATGAAACTACTCTTATAGTTAACTCAAAAGTATATAACTGGATTAATATAAAAGACTCAAAACGAAATACACATTATGACACATAGACATATCATAATCTTTGAAATAGAAAGTATAAGTAGAAAGCAAAGCAAAGTTGTAAGGTATGCAAGTGAAAGCTAAATTTGATCAAATTGTGTCCACTCTTTAATGGGAGTCATCAATTGCCACATTTCTTACTTCTACTTTGAATTCGGTCTTGCCTCGTGTAGAACCTCTGCTAGGATGCTATGCTTTGAAGAATGAAAACTTTTATTGATAAGTGATTTGTAATTGCACTTATACAACAATTGCTCGAATATGTAGAGAAATATAGTGATAGAAATAGGGTTCAAATCACTTATACAATTTCTAGATAACACTTACGAATGTAGCGAAATCTAGATATTCTTATTCTCTATCTATGCACACACGTCTACCATGCTATATACCACTTTATCCACCACTCATTTCCCAAAATTGGTGAGTTTGGAGCCCTATTTATAGAGTATGAAGGGTTGCGTCTATCCAAATAAAGAGTCGTGTCCATTGGTGAAAGATTGCATCACTTCATTGTGATTGGATGAGAAGCTTTATCCTTATCCACAATGAAAAGGCACCTTTTCATGATTGGTTGACTTCCAAAAGGCGTCTTTTCATTTGGTAGTTGATGGCGGTTGATCGTTCTTATCTAGAAGTTGATAGTTGAGAAGAGTTGACTAAAAAACAGTCAATGTCGCAACCGTGAAGTACATGTCGTGACCCTGAATACTTGGTTGGCAACTTTCTATTCTGAAGAATACTAAGTCACGACCGTGAATGGTTGTCGCGATCTTGAATTTTGTATTTTCTTCAGAATCCTTCTTATAACTTTACCGATCTTCGATAGCTTTGATCCTAAGCCAAATCCTTAAGTTCCACGCATCTTTTTGCACCTTTTTCACTCTTTTTTCATAGATTTCCAACTTTAATTAGTTTACTTCCAAGATTTACCTAGCAAACTGCATTTGCATAAAAAACAACTACATACTACGTGAAATCTTTTATATGAAGTATAAAAAGGACTTAAATTATAGTGCTTAATGTGTAAAATTATTATGATAATAAGAGTAATTATACACTTATCAAGGATTATCTAAGGGATAGTGGTATTTTATCCCAGTTGACACCTTTTTATACAGGCCAACATAATGGAGTGTCAAAAATGAGAAATTGAACCCTACTCGATATGGTTTGGTTCATGATGTGCCAAGAAGAGCTCAACAAATCCCTTTGGGGTTATGCACTTGAGAGTGTAATTTATATTCTAAATAAAATGCCCTTAAAATCAATTGATCAAACACCATACGAAATGTGGTATGGTAAGAAACCAGCTCTTTCTCCCTTGAGAGTTTGGGGATTTCTTGCTTATGTAAAAATGGACAAGTTTAGATAAGCTGGGTGCTAAGTGTGACAGGTGTCTATTTGTAGGTTACCTTTTAGGAGACTATGGGTTATGTCTTTTATGATCCCAAGGAACAAAAGGTACTTGTTTCTAGAAATGCTTAATTCCTCGAGAAGGAGCATATCCTTACGAAAGCTAACAGGAGCAATCTTGAGTTAGGCACTCAAGAAGATCAAACAAATAATAAATTGATTGTTCCTACACCTGTTACAAAAGAAAGTGTAAGTGTGGAATAACCTATTATAACACTGACATTACATAGGTCAGGTTGGGCTCTAATCGCTCTCGAGAGCTAAGATTATTTCGTCACTGATGATAAGCATATTTTCCTTATAGAAGATGATGAGCCTAAGACTTTCAAGGAGGCAATGGAAGGCTCAAATTCTGACAAATGTTTTACAACCATGAAGTCAGAGATGGGCTCCATGTAAGAAAACCAAGTTTGGAGCTTGGTTGATGCTCCAAGTGGGATTAAGCCCATAGGATGCAAGTGGGTTTTTAAGAAGAAAACTGACATGGATGGTAATATAATTACCTATAAGGTAAGGTTAGTTGCAAAAGGTTATAGATAAAAGGAAGACATGGACTATGATGAAATCTTTTCACTAGTAGCGATGTTGAAGTCTATCAGAATAATCCTTGCCATCGCTACTCATAACGATTATGAGATCTGGCATATGGATGTGATGACAATGTTCCTTAAAAGTATCTTGCATATGGATATATATATGATTCAACGTAAAGGTTTTACATCCTAGGATCGCTCGATGGATGCAAGTTGCAAAGATCCATTTATAGACTTAAGCAAGCATCAAGGAGTTGGAATACTAGGTTTGAAGAGACAATCTAAGAAATTGTTTTTGTGTTAAATGCTAATGAGCCCTGTGTATATAAGAAGGCTAGTGGGAGTACGATCATTTTCCTTGTATTATATCTCAATGACATATTACTGATAGGAAATGATGTTCCTTTTCTTCGGATAGTGAAGTCATGGTTTTCAAAGAAGTTCTCCATGAAAGACCTTAGAGAAGCAACTTTTATACTAGGTATAAAGATCTACCGTGATAGATGTAGAAGGCTGCTAGGTTTTTCTCAAAGTACATACATAGATAAGGTTTTGTCTAGATTTAACCTTTATTAGTTAAGAAAGGGTTATCTCCCAATGTCTCACAAGATTAACCTTTCTAAATCTGAGTGTTCGAGAACAAAAGAGTAGAGACTACACATGAATGGAATACCCTATTCTTCAATGATAGGATCCACCATGTATGTTATGGTATGCACTCAACTTGACGTCTCACATGCATTGAGTGTCACGAGTAGATTTCAATCTGATCTAAGTGAGAAGCACTAGATGGTCATTCAAACTATCCTTAATTATTTATGTAGGACTAAGGATATGTTTTTGGTATATGGAGAAGGTGATCTCTTTATGAAGGGACACACTGACGCGAGTTTTCAATCTAGCAGGGATGATTACAAATCCCAGTCATGATATATGTTTATGTTAAATGGAGGGGTAGTTGTTTGGAAAAGCTTTAAGCACGATATAACTATTGATTCAACCACTGAATTTTAGTATATAGCTACTTCAGAAATAACTAAACAAGCTATCTAGCTGAAGGGATTTATTGGTGATCTTAGTGTAGTGATAAGTGTATAATTACACTTATTATCACATTAATTTCACACAATAAACACTATAGTTTTAGTCATTTTTATACTTCATATAAAAGATTTCACATGGCAGTAGTTGTTTTTGGTGCAAATACAGATACTAGGTAAATCTTGGGAGTAAAATGATCTAAAGTGGAAATCTATAAAAAAAAAGAGTGAAAAAGGTGCAAAAAGATGAGTGGAACTCAATTCACGGTCGCGATAATCATTCGCGATCATGACTCGTTTACTTCAGAAACAGAAGTCTACTAATCAAAGATTCACGATCACGACTTATATATCGCGGTTACGAAATGGACGGTTTTCTGGTATTATCTTCTTAACCAACAACCACCAGATAAGCATGATCAACCGCCATCAACCGCCGTCAACTACCAACGAACAGACGCCTATCAGGAGT
>CATIWQ010098357.1:0-18716 GCA_949673415.1 Euphorbia schlechtendalii | reverse complement strand
TAAATTGGTTTTGAAGTTTGAAAGAGTTTTTGAATGTAGAAGAACAGAGATGAATTCAAAACTTTTTTAAGCTTTGTATAAGTTTTGGTGGCTAAGGGTTCAACCTAGACCTATTTATAGAGTTCTAAAAGGTCTCTAATTGGCCAAAATAGTCAATATAGTTGTTTATCCTTCAAACTGGCCATCATTGGCAGTTTCAGACATCTGTCGCGTGTTAAATCATGATCTGTAGCGGTAATATTTTTCCTGTATCGAGATCGTGAAAGCTTGTCATGATCGTGACTTTCTTCACAACAAAAACAGAAAGTTCTACTACTTAAATTCACGAGCGCGATCTGTGTCACGGTCGCGAACTTCTTAAATCGTTCTTTTTCTTTAATTTTTAGACTTAAACCTATAAAGACATAGAAAAATAAACATGTTAAAAATAAAAATTTATTTATTTTCATACTCAACACAAACGAACAAACAACGAACGAACAAACAAACAAAGAAACAACAAATAGAAATAAACTGTACAAAGTTCCTAAATCTAAACAAAAAGCGAAATTCATTTGAAAGGAAGCGATGCTATCATTAGGTCAATCTTATAATAAGATTCATGTAGATCTCGCTCGATATCAAACATCAGAGTATTAATGTCATCGATTTTCCTATGGATTGAAATCTGCGCCTCCATAAGTTCATTCAACCTTCTGCGGGGATTGGTGAATTTACGCTCTTCCTCCTACCCAATTTCCCTCTCTCTGTGTCTGTCAGCTTCCACCCTTTCATCCCATGATCTCCAATCATAGGTTATTCTATCTTCTCCAATGCGCCTAACCAGAAAATCATGCCCAAAGAAGATTTCCATTGTTAATTCCAGAATCACATCTTTACTGGTAAAAATTTCTGTGGCATAGGGTATTCTCCCAATCTATCCCAACAAGTTTGCCATCGTTCGGCACCTGTATTATATCTTCCAGGATTTTGTGCAGTAGACCTAAGTGTCTCCATCATTATCCCTGAAACATCAACAGGTGTGCTATTCCAAATTGCTTCTATCATGAACAATGCTTCAGGAATGACAAGATTGAAAGTGGACTTGCTAAATAGTGCACCACTTAAGTAAAAGTGTAATGCAAGTAAACAAGGACCACGAATCCATTGACTATAGGAAGATTCTTGTTTGAACTCTGTTTGGCCAGTCAAGCAATTCCATGTTGGTAAAGGATCCCAACCAGGAAGCATTTTGTTGAAGCAGTCCCTTGGAAATCTTAGATACTTATCCAAAACTTTCCTTGTATACTCTTTCCCATGGTGACGATAGACTAAACAATTCTTCCTATCATTCCTCCATGCTAGTGTGACCAACATCTCCATGCAGTTGTTCACGCTATTCTCTAAAGTCATATACGAGTAAATGACAAAGTTGAGTATTCTAAGATAATACATCACTCTTTCATAGATGCCAAGATGGATAAGACCGTTCCTATGAATAGTATAAGAACTTTTAAACTTAGCATCCTTAATGACCTTGAAATGGTCTCCCTCTTCTCGTGAATGGATCAGGAATGGAGCCTCGTACCATTCTTGCAGATTTGTTGGTGGAACTAGACTGGATTTGTTTGGTATAACCATGATTATGAATGAAAAGTTTGAAAGGAATGAAGGAATTTTAGATTTGGAATAGATTGCAATTAGAAAGGAAGAATTCAAATTGCAGAAGTGAGTAATTGATGAATAGTCGTGCATCAATTTTATAGAGGTTAATGGAATAACTATCGAATAACTGCTCAACTGCTGCAGTTATTGCACAAGTCGCAATCGTGATTATGTGTCATGATTGTGACTTATAGAATTTGAGAAATAGAAAGTTTTAAACAGGAATTCATGAGCGTGAATGGAGGTCACGAATGGGAATAGGAAAAATAGAAGAAAAATCGTCTATTTATCTAGAATTCAGATATAATAATATGATGTATCACCTCCAAGATGATTATTTCATATTCCTTTCACATCCAAGTTAGGATTGACAAATTGTACAGTTTAGGAAAGAAATAAATAGATATAATTAGAAAATGTACCGTATTTTCTAGCAAATTTATCTCTAGAAAGCACTTGCCTTCCTCGGCAACTGCGCCAAAAACTTGATCGCAAAGTTTTGACTCTACTAATTCTGAGGGTTTATATTCTAAAAAGATGCCAAAAACCTTGTTCCCCACTTTCCTACCGATAAGATAAGATTTCAAAATACGAACAGGTTTTGCTAATACCACTTATCAAAATAGAAAACTGGTGACCATTGCAGGTATACAGTTTCAATGTAGTTTTAAAAGATATCAATCCCACAGAGAAGGAATTCGGTTTTAAGCTCTGACCCTTCCCCGGTTTCGATGCCTCTTCACGGTGCCTCACCAAGGTCAGCCTTAACAGCTTCGACTTCAACTAAAAGCCGATCTGCAAAGGCTCGGCCTTAGCAGCTCCGGCTTCAACTAAGCACGATCTCCCTCAACAGCTCTAGCTCCAACTAAAAGCCGATCTACAAAGGCTCGGTCTTAATAGCTTTGGCTTTAACTAAGCGTCGATCTCCCTCGACAGCTCTAGTTCAAACTAAACGTCTATCTACAAAGGCTCGACCTCAGTAGCTATATCGACATAAACTAATGCTGACCAGCAAAGTCTTGATTTGGCCCAAAAGAGCGCAGACAACAGAGGCTTCAACCTGAATAATCCGCCTCGACCATCAATTGAAAACCAACAAGGCAAGTAAAATTATCTTAAATTCTAATTATTCCCTATACCAGTTGCTGCTATAACTTTTGAGAAAGTTAATTAATGAAATTTGATATTAGTTTATACACATGGCCACATATATTCATTAATTAATCCTGTGTATGCAATATATGTTCATTGGTTACTTCTTACAGAAATGGATGCGAAAGTGTTGATTACTTGTTGTCCTTGACATTATCAATCTAATTTATATGCTCTGTTTGGAACTTGAATCTCACAAACATGCAGTTAATTAAATCAATTAAGCTTAATTACTCCTTGGAAACCTTAAGTTCAATTATTTCATGCAATTGACATGTTTACGCAAAAAGTAAGATAATATTAAGCACATGAGATTCATCCTTGCTATTATTAGTCTCATTATTTTTATACACATGCTTACGAGGTGGCACCACCCATGACAAGTTGCATATTCAAAAGAGAATCCCCACATTATATTAATGGTGGAGCAAGGAAGAGATCCACTGAATCATGTCAATGGAAACCAAAGACACACAAATCATATCAACTGACAAGGCACAACGGTGAGGGTATGTTTATCTTAATCAAATGCTCAATTCAATAAGAATATGCAAGACTATGCAATAAATTATGTCCCCATAGATGCTCTATAAAGCTTCTCATAAATGATAATATGCAAGTTTAAATTGAGTGATTGTGACATTCCTCTTGATGTATATGTACGAAGTGAGTGACTTATGTCAAATCCCTTCGACGCGCATAATTATTATAAATCGAAAATGAATAATTTTTAAATCCTTATGTTACAAGGATTCGTGACAGTAAGTGAGTAATTTTATTAAAAAATCTCATAAGCCAAGTTAACAACCAATGAGTGATTTTCAAAAAATAATTTCCCTCGGACCATTATTATTTTAAACCCATGAGCGAGAAATTTCTACTAAATGCCCGGTAACAAAGTTATAATGATAGCTTGAATGATATTTAGCTTGTGAGTGCGATTCCAAAAAATGCCTCGGCCCTCTTCAACAAAAATAAGAAATTTCACTTAATGCAACAACTTCATTGCTAAAGTTGTTAAGGCTTGGCAGAAAGGTTAGCATGGTCAATACACCTCAAGAGATAAAGGGCCACGAGTGTAAATCACATCTTAACAAGGCTCAAACGCCTTTATTGAGCCCTAAAAGAGCTCAGTCTGAGCTGGAAGGGGGGGAACATCTCTAGGGATAGAGACACTCCCACAATCATAAAAGCAAAGATACAAAAATTTCCTTAAAAGTGGAGAATAGTATAGCCTCTCCCCCACAATGGAGTGGAAAGTCGGTTCGGCCACCTCTTCCCCCATGAGTGAAGACAAGCTCGACCTCCCAACAAGTTAAACATCTTCCCCCTGAGAGAAGATATCGCATCAGTTCAGCCACCTCTTCCCCCATGAGTGAAGACGAGCTCGGCCTCCCAACAAGTTAAACATCTTCCCCTTGAGAGAAGATGTCACAACGGTTCGACAACCTCTTCCCCCATGAGTGAAGATGAGCTTGGCCTCCCAACAAGTTAAAGATCTTCCCCCTTGAGAGAAGATGTTACAACGGTTCAGCCACCTCTTCCCCCATGAGTGAAGACGAGCTCGACCTCCCAACAAGTTAAATATCTTCCCCTTGAGAGAAGATGTCGCATCAGTTCGGCCACCTCTTCCCCCATGAGTGAAGACGAGCTTAGCCTCTCAACAAGTTAAACATCTTCCCCTTGAGAGAAGATGTCACAACTGTTCAGCCACCTCTTCCCCCATGAGTGAAGACGAGCTCGGGCTTCCAACAAGTTAAACATCTTCCCCTTGAGAGAAGGTGTCGCATCAGTTCGGCCACCTCTTCCCCCATGAGTGAAGACAAGCTCAGCCTCACATCAAGTTAAACATCTTCCCCTTGAGAGAAGATGTCACATTGGTTCAGCCACCTCTTCCCCATGAGTGAAGATGAGTTTGGCCTCACATCAAGTTAAACATCTTTCCCTTGAGAGAAGATGTCACGTTGGTTTGGTCACCCCTTCCCTCATGAGGGAAGGCGGGCTCAACCTCATACTCAATTAAAGACAAGTTCGATTTCTTCTCCACGATGGTTCGACCACCATCAAGTTAAAACAAAGTTTCGGCTCGAACACCTCTTCCTCAACAAGGAAGAAGAGTTAGGCCTCACCTCCAAATGGTCAAGAGAATGATAGGTTCTCCAGAAGAACCTACCTCGAATCATTTGAAATATCCTCCCGAAAGAGGAAACGTATTATTAAGGATAGAGGAGGATCATAAGATGAATCACCATATCATCACCAAAGTATGAGATTATTACGTCCAATGGAATTACTTTTAGACCAAAATGCATAATTTATCAAACCTTTATGAGCATCGGCCCTCAAGAGCCTCCACATAATCGTGGGGGGACATCTGATATCAAGGCATGTCATAGCCCAACCTCTATGAGGGCCCATTTTGCCTAGTAAAGGCCCACAAGGAGTAACCATGAAAGCAAGAAACTCCTCACATACCTCAACCCCTATATAAAGGAACAAATTCCTAAGGAAGGTATATAATTCTACCTCCTCATGCTATATACATTATTCTCCATACCTCATACTAACTTGAGCGTCGGAGAGTCTTCGCTGGAATCCCGGCCAAGGCCCTCTAATCTTGTTATTATCTTGCAGATTAGTCATCTTTGGATCCCACGACATAAGTTCTAGACACCCAAATATTCAATAATTAACCGTAGAGCAACACATAAAATGACTTTTCCAAATCTAGGGTAAACGAATTATGACACTTATAAGAACCTGGATAACGATAATACTATGCTTAGTACGGGTCGTTCTCACATAGCCATATTTAGCAAGTTACCACTCCAAAAATATTGGCTCACTAAACAGCGTTATAATCACAGATTTAGTGCTATACACAATCTTGTTAACCCCGAAATCACTCTTAAAGTTAACTCGAAAGTATATAACTTGATTAATATAAATGATACAATACTAAATACTCGTTACGACACATAGACATATCATAAACTTTGAAATAAAAAGTATAAGCAAGAAACAAAGTAAAGTTGTAAGGTATGCAAGTGAAAGCTAAAGTTGAACAAACAGTATCCGCTCTAAAATGGGAGTCGTCAATTCCCACAATTCTTGCGTCTACCTTGAATCCGGTCTGCACTCTTATAGAACCTCCGTTAGGATGCTTTTCTTTGTGAATATCAAATAAATGAATGTTGAAGAACAGAAACTTTTATTCATAAGTGCTTTGCAATTACACTCATACAACAATCACTCGAATTTTTTGAGAAATCTAGTGATTGAAATAAGTATCGAATCACTTAAACATTTTTCTCCCTGATACTTTGAACTAGCAAAATCGTTACAATTTCTACTCTCTGTCATGTATTTTTGCACTCTACCATCCACTACTCATCATGCCATTGCACCACGAAATGGTTGAGTTTGAACACTATTTATAGAGTACGAAGAGTTGCGTCTATCCAAACCAAGAGTCGTATCCATTGGTGAAAGATTGCATCACTTCATTGTGATTGGATGCAAATTCTTATCCTTATCCACAATGGATAGGCACCTGTGCATGATTGGTTGACTTCTAAAAGGTGTCTTTTCATTTGGTAGTTGATGGCGGTCGATCGTTTTTATCCAATGGTTGGTAGTTGAGAAGAGTTGACCAATAACTGTTGCAAGTCGCAATCGCGAATCTCATATTGCGATCGTGATTAATTGTTGACAACTTTCTATTTTGAAGAATAATAAGTCGTGACCGCGAATGAATGTCATGACCGTGAATTATGTTTTTCTTCAAAATTCTTCTTGCAACTTTGCCGATCTTTGACAGCTTCAATCCTAAGCCAAATCCTTGTGTTCCACACATCATTTTGCACCTTTTCACTCCTTTTACATAGAATTCCACTTTTGATCATTTTACTCCCAAGATTCACTTAGTTTCTGCACTTGCATAAGAAACAACTATATATCACATGAATTTTTTTATATGAAGTATAAAATGACTCTAAACCATATTGTTTTATATGTAAAATTATCACGATAATAAGTGTATTACACACTTATCAATTTCAAATAATCAACCAATTTTTACATTGTCTACTTGTGAAGAAAAATACGTTGCAGCAACTTCATGTGTTTATCATGCAATTTTGCTCAATAATTTGTTCAAGAAGATTAACATAATGCAAGAAGAACCGACTAAGGTCTATGTCAATAACAAGTCGACCATTGCCTTAGCGAAGAATCCTGTATTCCATGATTGAAGCAAACACATCGAAATCTACTTTCATTACATACAAGAATGTGTTACGAAGAAAAGATGTACAAATTGAATACGTGAACATAAGATCAGATTACAGATATATTCACCAAGCCATGGATAACCAAAAGCTTCACAAGATCGAGAAGTCTAATTGGAATGACTAGATTAAGTTAGGGGGGGGGGGTTGGATTATAAATTTGAACCAATCAACCAAACCAAATTAGAGGTTATCAATTTAAAGGCCATGAAACTCAACCAAATAAGTTGGTTATTAATTGTTTAAGTTGGGAATTGTGATCAGTTGGATGTTGTGGTTATTAATATGTTAGTTGAGAGTTGTATTATTCACCTACAAACAGGTGAGTTGTTTATCATCGAGTATAAGCAAGAACTTCTAAGTGAGAAATAAAAAATAAAGAGTGAGTTGTAGTTTTGTATTTTAAGTGAACGTACTTGTAATATTTTTGGAATTCAATCAAACTTGTTCATTTGAGTATTATAATTCCAAGAATACTGTCAACCAAGATTTTATATATTAAGTTCTTATAAAATAAAGTTCTATAATAATTATTATTACTAAATAAAAATAAGTGACCCCAACAAGTGTTTTTCCTTATTTAGAAACATAATCATTTTTTGCACAAACAATTACCATGTCAAGTATTGATTTCATTTACAGATGACATGTACATTTGATTTTCTTTAATTAAAGAAATTCCATATGTTATAAAGCATAGTTGGTAAGAGAAATGTGGATACGTTTATAGATAAACTTGAAGTTCTACGTGCTTAGTGAAACATCATTCACTCGTTAATATCAACAAGCGTTGGAACATGATTGTGTTTTGGATTTTTTTTTAATATAAATATATACAAATTTTTCAGGTTAATTTCAGTTATAATACATCAGTTATACTAATTAGAACTACAACTTTTTTTTTTGAAAAACCGTAGGAGGAACATTATGTCCCTCCATTGGAAGAAGATTGGAGCGGGTGAAAATTTCGGGACGAACATCCCAACAAGGTTGATGCGTTTGCTAACCTACAAAACACCCACTCCTCTTTTCATTTAATAAATAAATAAAATATTCTCCAGTAGAGAACGATCAGTTATGTACAAGAATAATGTTTTGTTGGGTGATCAAATTACCCACATCAAAAGGCACTACTTTCCTATTACATGAGAAAAAGAAACAGTAGTGATAAAAACTTGATAAAACTAAATCTTCCTCACAGTAGGCTTTGTCGAAAATAACTTTGTTTCTTCTTTGCCATAAGTTCCATGCGATGAAGAAAACATGAATCATTAGGTTGAATCGTCCAAAAAATTACAATAGTTTTATACACAAATAGTGCTAGAATCAATCAAAATATTGGTTGCCAAAAAAGAAATTGACTTATTCCTGATCTTAAAGAAAAACAACAATGGTGAACATTAGCTTGAAACAAGTCTTGACTTCCATGATTTCCTTGAAATATGAATTCGTCCATCCTCTTCCAAATGCTCTAAATAATCGAGAACCATAAAGCCGTTACGAACTCCTTGGACGTGCCTTTCTTGAAAAGCGATCTCCAAACCAAAAGAAAATCATGTACTCACCCTGGTATTGGCATAGAAACTCCAATCCACTTGAAAGCCTTGTTCTAAATTAACCAACTTTCACAACACAAAAGGAATAAATGATCTAAGGATTTGCTTGCCTCACAAAAGATACAAGTTAAATGTGAAACTGTTGCGCAGCCACGGCTAAGGAGAAACTCCCTTGTTGAAATTATCTATGAAGAAAAAGCCTGGAAAAAAATGCACACGAGGGAGGAAGCATGTTTTCCAAATCAACCCAAAAGACATGGGAGGGTTCGACCAATTAATTCCTTTGTAAAACCTCTCACAAAAAGAAGTCGCCAAGTAGATTCTTTTTACTCCCGGATTCCAAAGAAAACAATCATCATTCACAGGGAAGTTAAGCTAAATTTCAACGTTAATTAAAGACTCAAAATCCATGGACGAGAACTAGGACTAGGCTGCTATAAATACTAGCCGCTTCAGCTCAATAAAACGGTTCCATTCAGCTAACCAAATCAGCCTATGCCAAATCGGATGCCCAAGATTTATGCTTCCAAATATCTAGACGCAAACTTGATTCATGGAGCCATTCTTCCAAACACAAAGCTGCCATAAGTCATTAAATAAAACCCGCAACGGACCCCAGGAAGTCTAGTTATCTAGCCAAAAACGAGTCGACGCTGCCTAGCCTGACAGTGTAGCTAGCGGTGAAAAAATTCCTATAACACTAGAAACGGTAGCAATTCCTGACGATTTCCAACCAAATTGGCGAGAGTTTCAAAGCATCAGACTCGATAAGATCCTATCAAGAGGTAAAACCATGACATTTTGCGCAAAAAAACAACCCACAAAGACCCATCTTCCATGCATAGAAGATGAGCATATCCATTTGAGATGCAAACTATAATTCGCAAGTTTTAGATTCGGAATAGATAGACCTCTCAAGTGTTTCGGAAGGGTGATAGTGTCTCAACTTACCTTGCATATCCCATTAACACTTGCATCGCCTCACCATAAAAAATTCCTCATTAGTCCCACCAACTTCATATCAATCACCGCGGGAAGTTGGAAGAGAGATAGTAAATAAATCGGGATTGAAGAGAATACCGATTTAATAAAAATCACCCTCCCCACATACGATAGACATTTACCTTTCCAACAAGCCAATCGATTTTGAAATTTTCCCATCGACGCATCCCAATTACCACAACTAAGACGTTTATAACTCAAAGGAGCCCCAAGATAAGTCATGCAAAATTTCTTAATATACAACCAAGCTTTGAAGCACATGTGCGAATGGTGTAGTCATCTACATTTATACCAAGCAAGGAGCTCTTGTGGAAGTTGATTTGTAAGCCCGAAATCAATTCAAAACACTAGAGAATTCTAACAAAGGGCTGAATTAAGGTCACATCTGCTGGTAAAAAAACAAAGTGTGTCATTCGCAAATTGCAACAAAGAAATATTCGGTAGATTCTCTTCAACTTTAAAACCCAGAAGTAAAACCTCTTGAATCCTCGTGTTTGCGAGTTGTTTAAGACCTACCACCACTAGCACAAAGATGAACGGCGACCATGGATCCCCTTGCTTAACACCCTTTCGAATATTAGTGGGCTCACCGGGGCTACCATTATTTAAAATTGAAGTGGTGGAGTTATGACGACAACCTCGAAGCTAAGAAATCCATTTATGTTCAAAACCCATCTTAGCTAAAACAGCATCAATGAACACCCATCAAATACTATTAAAACCCTTGTGGAATTATAATTTAAAGACCAAGCACTCACGTCGATATTGGTAGAACATATGAATAATCTCGGAGGCTACAAAAGAACATTCATGAATATTGTCCACTAACAAAGGCAAATTGATTCCCAGAAATTAACGATGGTATAACCACCTTTAGACACGTTGATAATAATTTCACAACCACCTTATAGACCTTGTGAATTAATGTTATGGGTCTGAAATTTTGAAGTGAATAACTACCCAGAATTTTTGGAATTAAAATCGTGTACGATGACTTAATCGAATCCAGTAGTTGTGAAATCGATTAAAGAGATGCACAAAGTCTTGCTTTAGGACATCCCAAGCTCATTTATAGAAGAAGTGATTAAATCCATCCAGCCCCAGAGACTTATTATCATGACAAGCGCAAACCGAATCCCAAATTTCCTTCTCCAAAAATGGCCTTGTTAATTCATTGTTTTGCTCCCCCAAAATCCAATTAAATTCCAACTTGCATAGTGAGAAAGGAACAACAATCGAGGCTCCAAAAAGGTTTGAATAAAATGAGTTAATCAACGAAGAAATCTCTTGCTAATAGAAGGTGAGAGAACCATTTAACATGAGGAAAGTTAAACAATTATCCCTAAAGTGAGCCGAAGTTGTCCGATGGAAAAAACTCATGTTGTTGTCACTTAAGAGAGACCATTTCACTCGAGATTGCTGATGTATAACACTCTCCATGTGAAGACACCATTGTGCCAAGTCAATTTTAACCGAACTGAAAGCTACCACAACCGAGTAACTCATTAGCCGAGCCACATCACTATTAAACAAGGCTAAAACATTGTTTTCTAGCTCCAAAATTCTTTGCTCCTAATTCCCAAAATGCAACACATGCCAAGGCCTAATTGCTTTACCCAAGAGTCCCAATCGGAATGAAAAACCACAGCTTCTATTCTTTATACAAATCAACATCCACTTATTTCGAATAAATGGGAGAAAACCATTTATTTCCCACCAACAATTAAGGGATCTAAATGATTTCGGTCCTAATGACAAAGGTGGCTGACTTTGTAAATGAGTGGGGAAATGATCCGAAAGTGTCATGTCAAGAGTTTGAGTAGACAATCTCAGCCAACGATAAAAAATGTTGCAAGTCACCAACACCCTATCAATTCGAGAAAATAACCTCACGTTATGCCATGTACAATCCCTACCCTCCAATGAAATGTCAATAAGTTCACTATCGTTGATGAAGTCTCTAAAGTTTGGCAAGGATGGTGAAATCAACCCACTTGACCTTTCATTATCATATAACACCTCATTGAAATAACCTCAAACAATGACATTTTCTAAAACACTAATAATAGGCAGTAACTCCAACCACATAAACCTCCTTTCATTCCAATTGGTAGAGTCATAAAGTGTAACAACATAAAAATCTAAAGGTGACAAGGTAAATTGTATAATCATCCAACTAGGGGAAGAGGTAAATAATGAACCATGTAACAAAATACAATTCCATGAAATTGCTAAACCCCTTGATAGCCCCTGTCAATTAACATAACATGCATCAAAATTGTTGTGACCCTCTATCTTGTGAAAAGTTACATCCCCAATTGACTCAACCTTAGTTTCAATTAAGACCATGAAATGCAAATTAAATTTCCAAGTGCATGACAAGATAAATTGTTGCGTCAAACTATTTGTTATTCCCCACGATAATTCCAACTAATAAAATGACATGCTAAAATGAGATAAAACCTTATCAAAGAATCCAGATTAAGAATCCACATGGCCCTAAATTGCCTCTATTACTAACGACTTTCGAGCTTTCCTTAAAAAGACCCAATCTAAATCCATCAAACCAAGTATGAAGAGCCTTACTAGGTTTTTGATTGTGAGCCTCGATAAAGACCATGTTCATGTTCATAATGTCGGGAGCTAGAAGTTCAGAATTGTGATTCTAGTACAGTCGTAGACTATGATTCATACGGAGCTAGTCCAATAACCAATGACAGGATTGCCTTCTCACTAATCAATGGGCCACCTCCTGAAGCCAAGACCTGTATCTGCTGGGAACTGACATCTCGGGCAGTCTCTACTTCCAACTCTAGGATGGAGAAATGGTGGGATGAACCAACAAAACAGCCTATGTCTGATTAATCTTCTGAACTTGAACTTATCTCAAAATCTGGGTAATTCCGACAAGCAGTGAGCTGCCTGATCACTACTTTAATGCTAAAACAAATTCCTCCTATCAAGGCATTGATCTTCTTCTCTTAGACACCAAACGAGACACTCATAACATAGTATGTAACGTCAAGGCAATCTGATTTCTCAAAGTTATAATAATGGAAATTAACTTTCCCATAACGGTTTCCACATCTTTAATCAAGGGCTTCATGATAATGGCAGTTGCTCCTAGAGTATAAAATCAAAAGAGTACGGGAATACCTTCGCAAATAAGTTATAAAGAGATCGTTGCTTGCAAGATTTTGGCTATACTCTTTCTGAAAGGCTTATCCATGGAAACGGCACCAAAAACTTATTCCCCACTTTTCTACTGATAATATAAAAGTTCTTAATATGACCAGGTGTTGTTAGTACCGCTTATCAAATAAAAATGATGATAACTGCAAGTATGCAGTTGTGATTTAAAAGATATTGATCCCACAGGGAAGGAATTCAGTTCTAAGGATCAACTAGTGTTACAGAATAAAAGAAAATAAAATAAATTTTAGGGTTTGGATGATAGAATGATGAATAGACAGATGCATGAACATATTAGAGAAAATGTAAACTATATAGATATTCCCTAAGAACAAGCATAGTAGAGAAAAACATGCAAAATCATCAAGAATATTTCATACACTAGATAACTTTAACAAAGACGTTCTAGACTCCCAAAATTCAATAATTCACTGCATAGCAACACATGAAATGAATTTTCCAAATCTAGGGTAAACGAATTATGACACTTATAAAAACCTGGATAACAATAATACTATGCTTAGTACGGGACGCTCTCACATAGCCATATTTAGCAAGTTACCACTTCAAAAATGTTGGCTCACTAAACATCATTATAATCATAGATCCAGTGATTATATACAACCTTGTTAACCCCAAAATCACTCTTAAAGTCAACTCGAAAGCATATAACTTTATTAATATAAATGACACAAGATGAAATACTTGTTATGACACATAGACATATCATAAACTTCGAAATATAAAGTATAAGTAGAAAACAAAGTAAAGTTGTAAGGTATGCAAGTGAAAGCTAAAGTTGATCAAACCGTATCCACTCTTGTAATGGGAGTAATCAATTCTTGCAATTCCTACGTCTACTTTGAATTCAGTCTCGACTCGTACAGAACCTCTGCTAGGATGCTATTCTTTGTGAATATCGAATAAATGAATGTAGAAGAACTGAAACTTTTATTGATAAGTGCTTTGCAATTATACTCATACAATAATCGCTCAAATTTATGGAGAAATCTAGTGATCGAAATAAGAATCAAATCACTTATACATTTTTCTCACTAACACTTTGAACATAACGAAATCTATAGAATTTTAACTCTCCATCTATGCGTACATGCATTCTTCAACCATATCATCCGAAAATGGTTGGTTTGGGACTCTATTTATAGAGTGCGAAGGGTTGCATCTATCCAAATGAAGAGTCATGTCCATTGGCAAAGGGTTGCATCACTTCAATGTGATTGGATGTAAGGTTTCATCCTCATCTACAATGGAAAGACACCTTTTCATGATTGGATTACTTCCAAAAGGTGTCTTTTCATCTGACGGTTGATGGTGGTTGATCATTCTTATCCAGCAATTGGTAGTTGAGAAGAGTTTACCAAAAACCATCACAAGTTGCGAGAACGATATACATATAGATATCGTGAACAATAGTTGGTGACTTTCTATTTATGAAGGATGATAAATCGCGATCGGGAATGGGTGTCACGATCGTAATATGTGCTTTTCTTCATGGTTTTTCTTTACAACTTTGCCGATCTTTGACAACTTTGATCCAAAGCCAATTCCTTGTGTTCCACGCATCTTTTTGAACCTTTTCACTCTCTTTACATAGAATTCCATCTTTGATCATTTTACTCCCAAGATTCACCTAGTTTCTGCACTTGCATAAAAAACAACTACATACGATGTGAAATCTTTTATATGAAGTATAAAATGACTCTAAATCATATCATTTTATAAGTAAAAATATCATGATAATGAGTGTAATTATACACTTATGAACCATCAGTCTCCTTCGAATAAACCTGCCAAGGTGTCTTTAGAATGAAATGAGATCACCACCAAGTCACCACTTGCCAGTGCAATGAAATTTACCGCAAAGTTTCTATCCTGAACAATAGAGAAGATGTCCAGTATGAGATTGATCTTTCGAATTTTGGCAAAGCAAGAAAAACAAATCTAGTGTGCTTTCTCTATAGTTCGGTTCAGTTGTAATTCAAATGGTCTAGGATCCAAAGCAACAATCTGAGCATATGATCGCGAATCCCTTGGTGACTTGACAAGCAACCTGTCATTACTTGCACCCGGAATAGCCTTATTTGCATTGCTGTTCAGCTTAGGCTATTTACGTGCAAAGCTGGGGAGATGCTCACGCTTCCCGTATCTTACTTTATAAGCACAGAGCCTAAATATACCATTCGCAATTGCGTTTTAACAAAAGAGCGCCTCATGGATCAGGATTGACCCTTCCAAAGATATAAAATCGAAGCACTAATTCCTAACATTCCTTTTCCAAGCGGCATACACCCTACCAATCATACCAAACTTCAGGAAGATGATCCTCATAGCATTCTTATCGTGGGATTCTGGGAAGTTCTCGAAGTAAATCGAAGAAACATTGGTAGCTAGGGGCTGGTTTCGTGGTGATGGTTGGGGAAAAGGGATGAGAATGGCTAGGTAGGTTTTGGTTATGGGCTAGAAAGGGGATAGTGCAATAGGGCTGAGGAAGGGAAGGGTTGGTGTCGGTCGACGAGGATCCGGCCAGATGGGGTTGAGGCTGTTGGCGGCGGCTAGGGATAGGGTTTGACATCATTACGATTAATAACAATAATAAGTTTAAGAATAAAAATTAAGCGCCTCAACTTGACACAAATTATCTACGTGTGAGCATGGGATTATGTACCGGCTCGCGCGTTCGATGATGACGGCTTTTCGAGATTTTTATCCTTGAATCACTCAATTTTCGACCATCCAATGACCTTCAAAGGAGAGCTATTCTAGTAAAAAGAATAATTATATTTTGGGTCCTAAATAAATGTTTAGGACCGTAAGAAAATATTGAAAAAGCCTCAAAGTGAAAATCTAAAGGCTTAAAATATTTTTAAAAGGTCAACAATAATATTTAAGGGTCCAAAATAATTTAATTGGATTATTTGAAAATATAGGTATATATAAATTTGTATATATATAGATAAATATATATAAAATATAATATATAAAAAAAATTTTAAAAAATAATAATAACACATAACCCCAAAGAAATCCTAAGCTAATCGCCAAATCTGGCGAGCCCCATGCTCGGCTCGCTAGAAATTCCCCATTATAGGGGGAATTAGGGAGGCCTCTTTTTAGATTTTAGGGGACCGAAAAATTCATAAAATCCTGTTGGATTGGAATGGCACACCTGTTGATGTTTCGGGGATAATGATGGAGACACTTATGTCAACCGCACAAAATCCCGGAATGATAGAATACGAGTGTCGAACGATGGCAAATCTATTGGGACAGATTAGGAGAATGCCCTATTTCACCGAAGTCTTTACTGATGAAGATGAGATTCCAAAATTAACAATGAAAGTTTTCTTCGAGTATGGATTTTTGGTAAGGTGCATTGGAGAAGATAGGATAAACCATGATTGGAAATCATGGGAGGAGAGAAAGGAAGCTGACAGACAAAGAGAAAGAGAAATTGCGTCGGAAGAAGAACGAAAAGCAACCAACCTCCGGGGAAGGTTAAATGAACTTATGGAGGCGCAAATCTCGATTCATAGGAAAATCAATGATATTCATACGCTGATGTTTGATGTCGAGCTAGATCTATGGGAATCTTATTATAAGATTGACCTATTGACAAAATCGCTTTCCTCCGAATAAATATTCGTTTTTCACTTAGATTTAGGATTTTGTATAGTTTGTTGTTTCTTTGTTTGTTTGTTTTGTTTGTTTTCTTATTCGTGTATTAAATTATTTGTTCGTTAATGTTGGAATAGTAAATATTTGTTATTTATATTAACGTGTTTGTTTTTATAAGTTTTTATAGGACTAAACCTAAAAATTAAAGAAATAGAAGAACTGAAGAAGATCGCGACCGTGACTATAGATCACGCCCATGACATTATGTAGTAAAACCTTCTGATCCTGTTGTGAAGAAAGTCATGATCGTGATAAGCTTTCACGATCGTGACATGGGAAGAATATAACCGTTACAATCGTGATTCAACATGTGACAGATGTCCGAAATTGCCATTAACAGCTAGTTTGAAGGAAAAATAGCTATATTGACTATTTTGGCGAATTAGAAACCTATTAGAACTCTATATAAAGGTCTAGGTTGAACCTATAGCCACCACAACCTTCTACAAAGCTTTCTAAAGTTCAGAATCTTTCATATCTATTCTTCTAAATTCCAAACCTTTTTCAACCTTTACTTCAAACACCAATATACCTCGTGTTAAGGTAGCCGCCAATAGAAGAGTCCCAAACTCTTATCAAGAATACAGTTGTCATTTTCTAATTTGTTCACATGAGGAGAGGAAAAGATTCCAATTTTTAAACAAATTGGAAATCAACGGTATGATCTTTCTTGATATGGTTTTCTTGGAGACTTTAGGACTCCATGAGCAAATTAGGATGTATCTTGCTAATCTTGGTCTAAGCCAATTTGTGGAGATGCGATTTCCACAAAATCACGATTGGATTTTGGAATGTCTAGTGACATTCGATTTTGAAGATAAAAAGAAGAGGGTGATTCAATTTCGCAACCAAAGTAGACATTACACAGTCACAAGAGAGATGATGAGTACTTGGTTCAGGTTCGAAATTGAAAATTCATCAAGCATGACGGATTCTTTTCAAGAAAATCGAGTTTGGGAAGATTTAATTGGTAAGAGAAATTTCGATCCCAAAAATTCTCTCAATAAACTTATTAAGGATGAGTGTATTCTTTTACTCCATAAAAATACCTTGCCACTATGGTATTTTGTCGAGTAGAGAACACCAAAGTCCAAAAGAGAGATTTGTTTATTCTTTCTTGCAAATAATGAAGCAAAAAGCGAAATTCGTGGATTTAATTTGGGACATAATGAAGAAGAATTCAACGAGTATGAGGAACAAGATTGGAGCGGCTGAAATTATTACCGCCATTATTTTGGGTGCACGAAATGAACTCCCCAATGTTCAAACAACCAGGTGAGTACTTTCGATATATGGATGGAAGTTACTTGAAGAATAACGGAATCCTTCAAGTGAATGATGGTGTCTATTCTTTCTACTCCTACTCCAATAGCACTAAGAAACTAATCTCGACTCATGAAGATTCTTCCGTTGGACCAACTAATCCTACCACTAGATGTCGTTCTGACAAGGCTCCGATGATCGAAGAAGAGGATGGAGATGAAGAAGAAGAAGCTCTGGAAGATAGGAAGGCGAGTATGCAACAAAAATTGGACCATTACCAAGCAAAACTTGGGGTAATGAAGAAAGACATGAAGATTCTAAAGAAGAGTAATAAATTGATGCTTCGAAAATTACTATCTTTAACAAAATTGTCAATTTACTCCTAGTCCCCCAGATTTTCCTTCTCAATAGACGGGTTTACTCTTTACTTTTCTTTTTCAATTTTTTAGACTAGTTAGTGATTAGTTTAGTTTCTCATTTTTAATAAAAACTTTCACAATGAGGACATTGTGTTCTTTAGTGTGGGGGGCATTTGTAAAATCCAAAAAATCTAAAAAAATCAAATAAAAATAAAAAAAATTGAAGAATATGAAAATTTTCTTGATTTTGTGTTATTTATACATTATTCTAGCCTATATTATACTAACATATGTTCCAAGGTTATTATGAGTGTTAGGTATTACAAGTTTGATGTTAGTGCATGTTTCGAACAAAATTTTTGTTTCCAGTTTCAACGCACGTCGAGTGTGAGTGCTTTTGGCACAACATTTAACATTTGGCAAGGATAAGTGATGAGTAACATTCGAAAGCAACATTCCAAGTAAGTTTTGATATATATTTCAATGCAACATGAATTAGTATAAGTTATATAGTTTTAGTTTAATGCTACCAATAAGTTAGTAGTGGAGTAATATCTAGTAGT
>CATIWQ010098336.1:0-10755 GCA_949673415.1 Euphorbia schlechtendalii | reverse complement strand
CACACTTTAGAAGTTTGAGGATTATGGATCGATCTTGATGAGTTTTCGGGTAGAACAATGCGTTATACCCTATGTTTTTGGGAATGAGGCATTCCAAGAAATTCATGTGTGAAAACATAAACATGGGTGACCCTAATCTTAGGTGATGTTGTCTTGTCACGTCTTTAATTCTAGCTTCAAGTTCGGGTAGAACAATGTGTCATACCCTAGGCTTAGAATTCCATGAATCTAAGCGTATAGTGGTTTGAGTGCTTAGTAAGCACTATTTTGAAATGGGTAGGTATTTGCCCCGTTTGGGCTTTGGTATGTGTGATTACCCCAAAAGGGCTGTGAGTTGGATGTCAAGTGGACATTTCAAAGATGATGTGTAGGGTGACACAATCTATAGTGTCAACTGTGCCTAAGTGTGTGTGATATTGACTTGGCATCATGATATGAGTCTGTGCATTCAAGTGTTTGCACAAAAATTTGTGGTCAGTATAACGCTCTTTTGTAAAATGGTGATGCGATAAATATATAGCACACAACGTATCTCTTCCAACCTTATGTCTCCACTTATAAGGGGTAGGCTCCTAAATCTAGGTCTGGATCATCTTAATATCGTGAAGCATTAAGGAGCGAACTTGCGTAGAAAGATGCATTTGTTTTGGTAGACCTAGGGAAAGTGTCTACGGTTTCCTTATATGAGCTTGGTCATGGTTGTTGATGTAGAAGGTTCTTCTTGCACTATGATACACTTCTCCCCTTTTTCAAGAGATTCCATGCGGTATGGCAACAAGTGATCCACTTGCTGAGTTCCTTCGATCACTAGGTGGTCACGAAGTATACTTTTGCAAGCTTCTCGGTCAAAATAGGGCACCCTAACCTTAATGGCTAATCCATCTAATGCATATGCTTTATTCGATATTTTAAATGTGGGTTAACTCATTTGATGACTTTTCAATACTCATCCAAAAAATCTTTTAAACTTTTAAGTTTATAAAAAGATATCCCCAGCGGAGTCGCCACTATGAGCGGACAACGTTTCGGATGGTCCCTCCAGAACGCCGCGAGGTGCTAGCCCCTTGAAATGGGGCGTGGGGTTTTCGAAAACATGAAGCGTTAAAAAAGCGCGTTGGAAAAGAGGTTCCCTTATGGGAGACCGATGGTTGTGCTTGAAAATAAATGGGTTCTAAGTACAAAAGACTCGAGATCAGAATCTCTAGTCTGTGTTACAGAGTCGCCACCCATATCAGCTCTTCCGAGAAATTTTGGTACAGCTTAGATCCGTATACCTAATCCGCACCACGAAGTAGAGATTCGGGTCCAGGATGAGTTATCTATTTCATCGTCATTTGAGTTAAATTACACTATGAATGAGAAACCACGTTTATAATATTCGAACTTAAACTAGATGTTTTCAGTTTATGTTCATCGCGCATGCATAAAATAGTAAATAAATTACATCAAGTATTAAGTAAATGCGGAAAAGTAAATTAATAAATTACAAAACTCGGGAGATGCAATCGCCCGCCTAATCTATTAATTACAATCCCAAAAATTATTAAAATGCGATACCTGAAGGAAATTAAATCCTAGGCATACATCTAACCTGCATCCACAAAGGTTAGCACGAGGTATATCATATATGTTCGATTTTGATTTTAGCGAGGCCCGTGTAGCCTAATTAAAACATCAATGGTTCAAAGTTGTTATTTGGAATAAAAATGGTTCATTTTTATGTACACGTATGTTGGTCGATTTTATTAGTGAAAATGACCGCATGGCAAAGTGGTAAGGACGATTATCCAGGAATACGTTTTGTTCCCTTTGTGGGGGTGACCTAAAACGATATTTAGAAATGTAAATCTAGGCCGAGCATGCACATTAATAAATCACATATAGATCCAAATAATTACAATTTAGAGGTTTGTTACCCTCAAGGATGTGTTTTCAGACTTAGAATAGTCTCAGCGGGTTGTTTCGGGCTTGAACCATTCGAAACAGAGTGAAACAAAGAAAAAATGCATTCTGCTAGCACTGATATCGTTACCAAAACTAGGCGATATCGTTAACAGTATCGATTTTCCAGACCTACATGAAAACACAAAAAAATAGCAGAAAACGATAATCCAAACTTCAAATGACCATAACTTTTGCTATGCTTAATGGATTTTGATGATCTTTATCATTCCGGAAAGCTTGGGATGTTTAAATATGTTGATGTAAAGAAAATTGCAAAACAGATTTAAGATCCTATGGAAAATCGTGAAAGACAGAATGGTGCGAAGAAAACAATAATAACCGAAAACAAAATGAAACTTCAAAATGAAAAGAATGTAAATGTAAGCATGATTCTAGGAACTCAGAGGCTTACCTAGTAGCTGTGAATCCACTTTGTTTCGTCCACGAAAACACCCGGAAAGTCCTCGTTTCTTTGGTTCGGTTTTGCCGGTTTTCGGCGAAAATGGAGAGTAAAAATCTCCTTTAGTGGGAAGGCTGAAACTTACGGGATTTGGTTTGTGAGATGAGAAAGGGAAGAACAAGAGTTACTTCCTCCCTTGAGTTTTGATCTTAGAAATGCTCTAAAATCTCAAAGTTTTGAAGTTTTTTTTTGTTGTTTGTGTGTGGGATTTGTGGTAGCTTTTGCTTTTGATTGAGGTGGCTTTTTGGCTAGGATTTTTGGAGGGATTGGGAGCTCTGTTTTCCCTGGAATGAAGCCTCCCCTTTCCTGAATTTCATCCCCCTTTGCTATTGCAAATTCAATCCCCTTATGGGGCTCCCTTCAATCTAAAAAGTCCCACTTTTTTGGTGTAGTGGTTCACCCACTCATTTTATCTTTCTTTCCTTTATTCGCCACCCATTTATGAGTTGGCATAATGATGATAGGGTGTTAGGTGGAAAAAGTTTGGAATTATGGGGTGGAAATGGGTGTTTTTTGACTAAAAGATGAAGAAATTGGCTTTTGGTCTGTCTGCCAACTCAATATCGTTAACGATAAAGATTGATATCGTTAACGATAAGAGTTGATATGGTTAATGATATCCATCAATATCGTTAACGATATCTAATGGTCCAATGGGATTTTCTTGGTTTGGGCTTTTAAATAGGAAATGAGGCCCAAAGAAACACGGTAGATGATTTCCAGATGATTGCGGGACCCTGCAAAATGTGAAAAGCTAACAAGGGAAAAATTATAACTTCATCATCGAACTTGCGAGTCGGGAGTAAAAATCTCATGCTCACACCGCCCTTCACGGGTTTTCAACTCAGCAGACATTTCTTGTTTTTATACAAGAATGGTCCTAATTGTTGCCCAGGTAGCCAAGTACCATCTGGTAGACTTGTTTCTCTCTCTTTTTTGGTATACTGCTTTTGTAAATTTATTTCTTTTGTTTTTACATGTGGTAGCGCTTGAGCTTATCTTGATTGATTGGATTTACGAACTCATTTCCATCCATGTCCATGATCTTGACAGCTCCTTTGCTCAAAATTTTCTTTATGACTTAAGGGGCTTCCCAGTTTGGGCTAAACTTTCCTCGTTGGTCCACATTTGAGGGTCTCATTTGTTTCAGAACCAAGTCTCCTTCTTTTAACGATTGGCTTTTGGCCCTAACTCGACTGTTGTATGCCCTAGTCATGCATTGTTGGTACATCTGCAAATGATCCAGTGCCTTTAACCCGCTGTTCATCAATCATTTTCAGCTATTCAAATCTAGCTTTTACCCATTCTGACTCTTCTAATCTCGCCTCCAGTGCTACTCGAAGTGATTTCACTTCCATTTCAACCGGTAAAACTGCTTCCATCCCATACACTAACGAGAAAGGAGTTTGATTGGTGGGAGTTTTGACACTTATTCTATACCCCCATACTGCGAATGGTAATTTATTAGCCCAGTCCCTGTAGGTAACAACCATCTTGCTCAAGATTTTCTTAATCGACTTATTGGCTGCTTTTACTGCTCCATTAGCTTGTGGCCTGTATGGTGATGATTGATGGTGCTCGATCCCATATTTTTTCATTAGGTCTAATGTGGCTCCTTGGAATTAAACCCCATTATCTGATACAATGTGATGTGGAATGCCATATCAGGGCGAATATATGCTTTTTTATGAACATGGCCATCTTCTTAGCAATGATGTTGGTGTAAGATTCGGCTTCCACCCATTTTGAAAAGTAGTTGACTGCTACTATAATGAATTGATGTCCATTAGTCGAGTTTGGCCGAATCTCACCAATAATGTTGATGCCCCATGCTGAGAATGGCCAAGGAGTAGATAAGCTATGGAGTTCGGATGCGGGTAGATTACTGATATCACCGTATATCTAGCACTCTTGGCACTTTCATACTTCCGATACATAGTTTGTGACCATTGTTGTCCAATAATATCCCTGGCGTTGTATTTTCTTAGCCAGTGCCACCCCATTCATGTGTGGACCGTAGTCTCCCACGTGCATTTTTCTCATTACCAATAGTGCCTCCTGTTCTATGAGACATCTCAACAACATTCCTTCTGATGTTCATTTGAATAGGTCCCCTTCTGCTAGAAGAAACTGAGTCACTAATCACCGTAATGAGTTTTTTCAGAGTTTGTTGCGCCTTCTAGGTATTCCCCGGTCTGTAAAAATTTGACGATGTCGAAGGACCAATTCCCGATATCTTGTTGATCCTCCGTTTACACTAGGCGACAGTAGAAGGGTTCTTTGGCCATTTGTAGTACAACAGGCTTGATTGACTGAGTTCTAGGGCCCTCCCACATTGATGCTAGTGTAGCGAGTGCATCTGCTATTTGGTTTTCATCCCTGGGTACGTATTTGAAGATGCATTTGGAAAATTTTTGTGAGATTTTCCATACTGCTTCCACATAAGGACGGAGTGATTCTTCTCTTATTTCCCAATCATTAGTGACTTGTTTAATAACCAGAGCCGAGTCTCCCACAACCGATACTTCTTTTGCCCGTGCCTTTCTAAGTGCCTCTAACCCAAATAGGCAAGCCTCATATTCTGCCCCATTGTTTGTTACTGGGAATTCCAACCATTTGGAAAGGGGTATAACTTCATTTTGTGGTGTTATCAATACAACACCTAGGCCAGATCCATTTCTGTTCATTGCACCATCAAAGAACATCTTCCACTCTACATCGACATCCTCTATCAATGCTAGTTACTCATCTGGAAATTCTAGATTTTCAATGTAATCAGAGTCTAAAGGTTGATTTGACAAAAGTTCAGCGACTGCTCATCCCTTAATGACTTTTTTGGTCACATATTCGATGTTAAATTTAGTTAGTAGCAATAACCATTGGGAGAGTTTTTCGACTAGTGTTGGCGATTGGCATAAGTACTTCATCGGGTCTATCTTTGCGACGGCTTTTACATGATAAGATTGGAAGTAATGTCACAGCGTTTTTGTTAACCAAACCATCATTGTGCAGATTTTCTCCACCAAGGTGTAGCGTGACTCATACTCGAGTAATTTCTTGTTCAAGTAGTACACTTCATGTTTGCTTTTGTATTCGCGCTCTTGCACCAGCATGGCTCCAACTAATGATTCCTCAATTGCTAAGTATAGGATCAGGGGCTTTCTAGGTTCTGGTGGGCGGAGGATGGGTGGACTTAACAAATATTGTTTGATTTTGTCAAACGCTACCTAGCACTGGTCATTCCAAACTACTGTTTGGTCCTTTCGTAGTAATTTGAAGATTGGCTCACAAATGGTAGTGAGTCTGGCAATGAATCTACTTACATATTGTAGAGACCTCAGGAAAGATCGGACTTCTTTCTTAGTTTTCGAAGCGGGAATATCCCTAATGGCTTTGCTTTTATCAGGATCCATCTCAATTCTTTTTTGGCTGACTATATGCCCCAGGAGCTTCCCTGATGTGACCCCAAATACACACTTTTTTGGGTTCAGGCATAGATTGTATTTCTCGATTCTGGTGAGAAATTTGTCTAAGACAGATGGATGTTCCCCCCTGGTGTTGGACTTCACAAGCATATCATCCACATAAACTTCCACCTCCCTATGGAACATATCATGCAGCAGGGTTTTGACTATCCACTGATATGTTGCACCAACGTTTTTCAAACCAAATGGCATTACCTTGTAGTAGTATACGCCCCATTCGATGATGAATGCTATCTTGATCTTGTCGGTTATTGCCATTAGTATCTAGTTATAGCTTGAGAAGCCATCCATGAAGGAATACATAGCTTCCCTTGCTGTGCTATCGACCAGTACATTAGTGTGGGGTAGGGGGAAATCATCCTTTGGGGAGGCCTTGTTCAGATTCCTAAAGTCCACACATACTCTGACCTTGCCATCTTTCTTTGCAACTGGGACAACGTTGGCTAGCCACGTCGGGTATTCAACCACTTCTAAGAATTTAGCTTCAATCTGCTTTGCTAGTTCAGCCTTGACCTTTTCTGCCCATTCCTGCCTTAAGCGATGCAGTTTTTGTTTTACCGGCTTGATCCGAGGGTCAATTGGGATATGGTGTTCCATGATCTGTCTGTCCACTCCAGGCATGTCCCCATATGACCAAGAAAACGCTACCACGTGACGTTTAAGTATATTCGTGATCTCTCTTTTTTCTTCAAGAGTCAAATCATTGGAAATTGTCACCATTTTAGGTGACTCATTTGTAACCAAGTTAATTTCGTTTGATGATGTGTCATGAATGTTAAAGACGTTATGTGTATGATCATATGAATGCATGGTGCCGTAAGGCAAAACATCAAACAAGTAAGCAAAATTGTCGTACTTCATTGAATGAGCCTCGTAGGCAAAATTGTCAAAAACATCCGAAATGTTCATTATTACATCATTAATTTCCTCCTCCATAGGCGGAGGGGATTCAGTTGTTGTAGCAACAGGTGCGTCAGTGGTAGGTTCTACCTCAAGAGTGGTCTGCATCAGCTTTTTGGTGAGGAGATTGATAGTGCCTGGTAGATCTTGGTCTCGCGCATCACCTTTCTTCATCAGCTCGTTAACAGCCTTAGTGAAAGCTGCCATCGCATCTTCTAGTACTCTGCCCTTTCCAGACTCCTTGATCGGGGTTACCGCTAGAATTGGTTTTTCTTCCAAATCAGCATCAAAGGGGGGTTCAATCAGCTTGTTGATCTTGAAGTTAAAGACATTGTTGAATATCTCGAGCCCCTTAACATCTTCTCCATTTAGGATCGTCAGTTCTGGTTCTACCATATATGCCTTTAGTGCCTTCCGCCTTGTAGACACTTACCATGTTACAGAACATGGGTCGTTTATGCTTGTACATTTTCATGCTCGGGGTGAAACCCAGACCCAATCCAGGTGTGACAAGAATAGGGTCAATGGCCCTGATAATCCCCTGATCATATTCCCCTGGCCTTTTCCAGGGATAAAACCCTGCTTCTTCATTTGAGCTCTAAGGCTTCCAGGGAAAAAATGATATCCCTTCGGGATTCTGCACCCCTTCTTCTTTTCTTCAGTGGCCATTACCACCCTCAGCCCTGGCTTTATTCTCTCCTCAAATGCTGCAGCCACCATCATTGATTCCTCATCATCCTCTATCATCACCGGCCTCCCTTTATGAATAAGCTTTATCTTCTAGTGCAGAGTAGAAGGGACTTCCCCTATTGCATGGATCCATGGCCTTCCTAGAAGCAATGAATAAGTTACTGGAATATCCAACATAGTGAACTTTACATTGGAGGTCACTCCTCCAGCAGTGACCTCTGCTTCAAAGCTGCCTACTACACCCCTTTTCGAATAGTCGTAGGCTCGGATTACCATGTTTGATTTGGCGAGCATATCCTCTCTTAGGCCTAGGTGAGGTAGGACTTTAAGAGGATAGAGATTGAGAGCCGAGCCATAATCTACCATTACACATGGTATAGTGCGATCTAAAATTTGGACCCTGATAAATAAGGCCCGATTATGCAATCCCAGTTCCTGTGGTAGTTCCGACTGATAAAAAGTTATGGAGGGCATCTAAGGGGGGACAATTCCTTCCCCGATAGCAGCACACATCTCGATTACTGAGGTTGTAGGCGTGGCATGCATTTCCATTAACCTCTTGACTAAACCCATCCTATGCTTTTGCGAAGTCTCAAGCAACCTCCAGATACTATATTTGGCCTGAGTTCCCTTCAACTGATTTACGAGAGGGTCTATATCTAGCATATCCTCATCCACCTTTAGGGGTAGAGGTGGCTCGGGCTGTTCCCTTGCTATTTCCTCTAGCCTGGAGTAACCCTTCTAAAGACTCTGCCACTTCGAGTAACCCTTAATATTCCATTCTCCATCACTCTTATTTCCGTGGAATTGACCCAAGGGTACTAGTCGTATCCATCCTCCGCTTGGTCACGTAGCCCTTTCAGTTTGTAAGAATCCAAGTTTATGGGCTTCTTCCCACCAAAAATGATCTCTCCCTCAGCCGAGGTTCCTTCTTTGGGTTTCCTCTTCCTTCTCGACTTAGGGATATATGCATCAAGATATATGGACACCCTGGTTGGTGCTTTCCCGGATTCCACCTTCATTGCGTCCCTCTGTGGTTCTCCTTCCTCTATTGAGAACACTTCTACCAAAGGATCATCCTTGGTGCCTTCATCTTCATCAACCACTGCATTCAACACTGGGTTAGACCGAGATAGCATTGCTAGGATAGAATCAGTTGGTATCCCTGATCCTACTGCGAACACTACGATGTTTAGTCATTATCTCCCTGTCAAAATGATGAGTGTGAAAAGATAACTCATCAAAATCTGGGACTACCAGCCTTGACAAATGATAGCGATACCAATCCCGGGAACCACCTATTATTAATTATACTACAGAAAGCTCAGATGGTCTTAGCGCCAGCACTAGATAGATAAACATCCACCTCTTTATGTAACTGGTGAGCGTTTCTCCTTCCCTCTGTACACAAGCTAGCAGATCTCGCATGGTTTGTTTTGGAGGTTCTAAAAATGCAAACTTCATCTGGAACTCTACAGAGATGTAGTTCCAATTGCTCTTGGTTTCAACCGATTGCATCTCGTACCACTGACATGATACTGCTGCTAGTGAGCATGGAAACAGTGTAGCTATCATGTCTTGAGAGAGGCCCTGTGCTCGACACAGGATATAGAACTTGGATAAGTGGGAAGACGGTGAGTCATTCTCGTTAAAAATTGACATACCGGCTAAGTTAAAATTAGCCCTCAGGACTTCTTCCCGTTCTCTAATCACTCGATTGCTTGACTCTGATTCAAGCATCTCCATCACGTCGTTTAAGTCCATCTCTGACTCAATCGCCATCGCATACTCCTCTTCTTTACCGGCCGATGCTTCTCCTGACTGTTCTCTCCCTACGCAAAGTGACATAGGTTTGTGACCGGTAAATACCGACATCCCAGCAAAGTTAATTTCAATAGCTTTAATCTTACCCCCACACCCTCGGCGGTTAGACTCTTCCTCCAGCATCTTCAAAACCTAATTAGGATCAATTCCCGACCCCACCATCATCACGAATTCTCTAAGCCCTTCAGATAGGCAGCTCAAAACCTTCCACTCTTCTAAGCCTGAGTTAATCATTCCTACCCTCGCCTCAAAATTTAGCAAAGGGTTATTCTTTGTGATGGGCTTAAGCTCCTTACAGTTATCAGCCACCAATTTTTGAATAGCTTTCAGCAGCTCCTTACAGTTATTTGTATGGTGTCCCATAGCCACATGATAATGGCAGTAATTATTCTTCTCTTCCAACCTAGGAGGGACGTGCTTCTTCAAGTTCTCCAACTGATTAAGTTAACGCAGCTTGGTGAACAAGAATCACAAGTTAGCAGCATATGGCGAGATGCCATGATATTCTTCCTTTGGTAACCTAACAGCAGCTACCTTCTCTTCATTCAACAATTGTACTACAATTTGCTTCGCCTTCACCTACACCGGATTGGAATCATTCTTTCTGTAATAGGGCTTAGCAACCTGCTACCCCATTTCTGCCTCCATGGCATCATAGAGTTCGATCTTCTCAACCCTCATGAAAACTTCTTGATAGCTATGGAAAGTCTCAGACCCCAGCCTCTTCCGGTAAGATGGAAGTGCACCAACTAAGAGCTTTACGATTATTTCTAGAAAAGATAGGTGAGACTGTAAGCGCACTTGCGTAGCCATCCATCTCTCAAAATAGGGCTTGAAGTTGTCCCCCGATTGTTGCTTCACCGCCTCCAGATTCTGCATCGTGGTTATTATCAGAGTATTGAACCCATAATGGTCCACCATTGCCTGGGAAAGACATCCCCAGTCATAGACTATGTCTACCGGTAAATGACTGTACCATTCATTTACGGGGCTTCCCAGCGTGATAATGAATAACTTGGCCATCATACGGTTACTGATCCTTAAAGCCCTCATCACATTCTGATAATGCGTGATATGCACACGAGGATCGGTGTTGCCTGTGTACTTCTCAAATTGAGGCATAGCAAAGGTCGGTGGTAAGTATCCTCATCTCCAACTATGGGTTGCACTGGGATTGCACCCCTCTACCCCTACACATGAGTGGCTAAGAACTGTCTCCAGAGTTCAGCCATTCCAGGCTGTTGAAGGATACTATTTGGGGCCTCCGAGAAACCTCCATACTACGAATTCTGGTAATACTGCCCCTAACCCTGAAATGTCTGAGAGGGTTCTCCCTAGCTGGGTATTGTAGGTAGAGCCATCCCTTGAATAAAGGGAATGTAATTAGAAGAGGGCCTAATCTCTAAAGACCCCACTACCCTTGGGATGAAAGAAGTATGCCTCGGCTACCCC